>CAMZMU010000100.1:31484000-31546043 GCA_947311845.1 Poa pratensis
CACTCGCGAAATCGGCTCACAAACTGCCCATTGCCTTTTTGGAGGTGTTGTTTTGAAGTAATTTGCATGGTATATCCGTTTGTGGTGTGTTTCGGGTAATTTGGTCTATATTATAACCCATGTTGATTTTTTTTTGAACCCCATGTTGATAGGAATTGTGGTTAACGATGGTGAAGGTGGTGGTTGTGAGGCCCATTCTTATGCTTCCTAGTCAGGGCGGACCTAGAGAGTGAAAACAAAGCCGTGTCACTATATTAAGACACACATTTTTATTTAACTTAGAGTTGGGGTCACACACTAGAAATGGTTGAAATATATCAAAGAAATCGATTTTTTATCCGGTGTCATGCGACACTGTGCCATAAGGTGGGTATGGCCCTGCTCCTAGTTGTTTCTCCTTTTTTAAGTATTTTTTCAGTGTTGATGGCTGCTATCTTTATCAATAAAATTATGGTTCCGTGCATCCATGAATGCGATCCAGGAAACTTTATCCTCATTTTTATTAACGACTTGAATATTCTTCGGTGTACTTTGCTGTTTATCTCATTTAGGAATTAGAGTTTGTTTGTCAAAAGAACACAAATGCTCACATTTTCACGTTATATATAGTACTTTGCTTTACTTTGCACGGTTGTAATTGCTTTGCTGGGCTCAACCGCTTAGTTCCTTATGTTGACCCCGAGGAGACGAATCGAGGAAAAAATCCTAAACCCCACCGCTGCCTTTATCTGTCTTATCGCTCTCTCGCCGCTGCCGAGGATGTCGGTTCTCTTGTTGTGTTTGCTTGTTGGCGATTAATCTTCTTCCTTTAAGCCAATTATCAATAGGCTCAAGGGCGTTTGGTAGCCAGCAGGTTTTATTCAGCTCGCTGGGGGCAGGCTCCAAAGGGCCCTCGAGCAAATGCATACTCTAATCCGTGTTGTGTGGTTTGTTGGCATGCTGCAGCTAAGAACGTGGCATGGCTGAGCCACCTATACTGCTTGTTTGGTTACATCCCAAAGCATGCTCAAATGCAACTATGTCTGTGTTTGGTTGCATGCAATGCTGTTGTTACGGTAACATCTTCTACTGTGGTAGGTTACTACGCTTAAGAAAGACACACAAATGAACATGATCCACATATCATACCAACATACTATTTAAAACAAGTACCATAATCCAGATGAACAAGTAGCTTAAAACAGACCTCAAACAAAGTCTGATCTAACGAGCACGACGAACATTAAACATGCCACAATCCAATAGCTTACTCGTCTTCGTCTTTCTTGAAGTTCAGTGGGTGCTCAGGGTACTGTCTTATTACCAGCTCGCAGCCTGTTGTTGTCGAAGATGACCACCTTGTACTCCATTCGACCGAGCTTCTTGACATGAGCAGATAACCAAGATCCAAGCTGTGAGCTTATGGCAAAAGCTGGCCATCCTTTGACAAGGCAAGCTTTCCCATTGATCAGCCACAACTTATTGTCCAGATGCAGCATGTGTTCGTTCTTGAGGAGTGATATCACCAGGCACCTCGCCCAAGTAGGGTCGAAGGCGTCAGGAAGGAGGAGTCCAAGTCCAGGTGCGAGGACCACTTTGCAGAAGTGGTTAGGGGACACCGTATTCTTGATCCAACCATACATTGCCTTCCTTCTCTAAGACGTGTCAATCTCAACCGTCTCCACAGGTTCTTTCATCTTCGAATCCTGGTACAAAGCGAATGGCCTCAGTAAACTTTGAACACACGGTTTGTTATGTTGTTTTTCCAATGACCAGCAGAACTGCTCATGCTTTGAACATATCAGTTGGTACATTCGGACTAACACTAGCACTGTATGATGCAAATTTTCATCATTGTCCATAAAAACTAGATTTAGGGGTGCGCCTTGGCGCATGACCCGAAGCCCTTTATGAACGACACGTCATACACGATGCTAATAATAAC
Organism: Poa pratensis; assembly: GCA_947311845.1. Lineage (NCBI taxonomy): Eukaryota > Viridiplantae > Streptophyta > Magnoliopsida > Poales > Poaceae > Poa > Poa pratensis. Next base: position 31,485,925 of record CAMZMU010000100.1, read on the forward strand.
GGATAGAAAACTTATCCGTTGTAAACTCAGGACCAAATTAGACAAAAAAAAAAAACTATCTGAGCAGCCTAGGGCAAATAGATCACTCACTCGCTCTAACAACATCGAGTAGGGATTCCAGGAGGTGGTATCACGTCACATCACGTACCTGCTACCAGTCTAATAAACTCATCCTGCATACTAATCGCCATGATAAAAAAACGTCGTGTCTACCTTTCGCAAATACGTTTGACTAACTTGTAAAGTGGAGATTTCCATTTTCCACCCTACCTTCAGTGGGATGAACTTGTGGTAAGACCAGACTGTGGACGAGTTTTCATGACATAAAACAAACTATTGACTGAATAATATATATTCGAAATGCTGACAGCGGGTAGTTATTGTAAACCACATCACTATTTTACTGGAAAATGTCCTCCAATAGTGACTGTTTTCCACACTTGTAGTCACTTGTTCGACCACGCTTGGTTGCCACTGGAGCCGGCAACCTGCTAATGCGTACGGACACGATTCAGCAACCGAAACGCGAGACGACACTAAAACGAAAAAACAATGAAGTTGTTCGACAACCGCGTTTCTCTGTAGGTGAAATGGCTCGAAAATTAAATAATGTCTCCTGAAGTCTCTCGCTAGATCCGAGACACCATCACGCGAGACGGAACCAGACCGTGAAATGAGGAATAACGCCATCACTGCGTTTCTCGAAAGATAGTGGGCTTCGGTCTATTCAGAGGTCTATACTACTCTTAAGACAAATCAAACATTTTACACTTTCCATATCCACAACACGGGTTCGTCTACTCGACTGATTGCATCAGAACTTAAGAAAACTACAAATACCATCTACAATACGAACTTGCAAACTGCTCTTTCGAAATCATCCATTGCCCATATGGCTTCTATCAATCTGACACATACCCTCATCATCGCCATCCTCGGGCCACAACCCGGATCGGTTGTCGTCGATGGTGGCGGCAGTTCCTGCGGAATGGTTGAAGCCGAACATACCTGCCTCTTCCCCCAAGGAGTAGGACATCGACTCGAGAAGAGGAAGCGAAACTGCTCCGTCATGAGACCCATGCCGCTACGACGGTGGAGCCGCCCCTCGAGACGATGTCGAAAGCTTGAGCGACTTCTCCTAATCCGTAGCCTGTTCCAAGAAACGTGCCCAGGCTCCTCCCGGTGGTCGATCCGGCCGTCGGGCACCACCTTTTTTTTTCTTGAGGAGCAACTGTGTAGAAACGGGATTGTATCCCGTTCCCCACACAACTTGCTCTTTGACTCACTGATGGAGACATCTTCGCGGTGCCTTAGCTCCATAGATCTGGGCGACCGGCCCGGGCACCCCCCAGCCTCCATTGTGGATGCACATCTTGGAGACACAACTTGCGCCGACGATGGTACTCTTGAATCTTGCGGATCTGGGACGATCCGTTGATCTTTGCTGAACCTGGTAGCTTCGGCGTGGGCGCAACATTTCTTCTGGCGAATGCGTGAGAACTCAGTGATGGTGCGGTCCACCCACCGGGATTGAATTTATCGTCCCTGCGTCGGCTTATCGGAGGTTGCATTAAGACGGGAACCTGGAGTCGGGGGGTGCACAGAAAACGAATCACAGATAATGGCAACTCATGAATCATCTGCCCACCCACTAATCTCAACTCCTCGAGACTATCCAAGTGCGGGGGATTCACGAAGCCGAGCGCAAGGACCCAGCGTAAGCTAAGCGTCACGTCACCTCCTGACACGTCTCAAATGTATCTATAATTTCGTGATGTTCCATGTTGATATTATACCAATTGTTACATGTTTTACATACACTTCATATCATTATTATGCATTTTCGGACTAACCTATTAACAAGATGCCACATGCCAGTTCCTGTTTTCTGCTATTTTTTGTATTCCAGAAAAGCTGTTCTGGAAATATTCTCGGAATTGGACGAAAATTGGACAGAACCTTCTATTTTCCGACACGTACACGGAGTCCAAAGGAGACGGAGGCGACCGAGGAGGCAGCCACGCCAGGGGCCGGCGTGGCCCCACCTCCTGCCGTGCCGAGGGTGCGTGACCCCCTCGGGTGCCTCCGGACGCCGCCCTTTTCGCCTATATAATGCCTTTGTCCAAAAACCCTAAAGCCCGAGCCTCCATCCACGAAAGTTCCGTAGCCGCCGCCGTCGTCAACCCTAGTTCGGGAGGGTTCTGAAGCTCTTCCCGGCACCCTGCCGGAGAGGGGAATCATCACTGGAGGGCTCTACATCACCATGCCTGCCTCCGGAGTGATCGTGAGTAGTTCATCCTTGGACTACGGGTCCATAACATAGCTAGATGTGTCTCTCCTCCTTGTGCTTTCATGTTTAGATCTTGTGAGCTGCCTATTGATGACTCCCAAGAGCAGGAGATCAATTGTAGTACCTTTCGATTAGAAAAGGTTGTCGAACCCACGAGGAGTGAAGGTATTGGTTAGCAAGAATGATAAATAAAACAATGAAAGATGCAAGTTTTTTGGGATTTTTGGTTGTATAGTTGCAAGAAAGTAAAAATGCTGAATTATAAATGATAGCAAGTAAAAAGCTCTCAAAGAGAGAAGCCCAATCCTATGTGGCAAGAGGACAAGCTCAAGTGATGTGTAACTTATATGTGGAAAACGTTCCCGAGGGCGGCATGGATACTGCTAGGCATAGAGATTTTATTAAACAACACGTTGAATATCTTGTCAAGTTTTAACTTCTTTGGACGGATCCATTGTTAGGTAAAGCTAAATAAATAAACTAAACCCCTTATGATGGATCATGTGGCCAAGTAATGACTGCATAAGAATATTAAGACATAAAGTCCCACCATAGCATTACACTCTAAGGTCCCCGTACTAATACCCTCATAATGCAACTTCATGACTCGTCTCAGTTTACATGTCCCCCCAGTCTCCCTCAATTCATACACTACGGTGTTCTCCTATGACCCATATAGGTGGAATGTTGTGCAGTCCACGTTCGCACAACACCATCATAGAATCACATAAAACTATAAACACTAGACAAAATACCAACACATGTCATATATAAATCATTGCCAATTCATCCATGCCTCAGGAACGACGGAACTACTCACAACGTGCAAACATAATGATATTCATGGCATAAGTGGTACAAAAACACAATCTGAAAATATAACTTCACGCCAAATAATGACAAGTACTCAATCACAACATGAATATGTAGCACAGACAAGTATCTAGGTAAAGCAGCTCTCAAACTACGAGGGGAGCGGAGTGGATCACGGAGATGATGAGGAGATGGTGCTGGTCTTGGTGATGGTGATGATGTAGAGGCCTCCTCCCACGCCAAGGAGAGAGGTGATGACGATGACGATGATTTCCCCCTTCTCCGGAGCACGGAGCAGCACGATCTGACCCCCCTCGGAGGAATCAGGAGTTTCGCCCCGCCCACGGCCTTCGATGACTGGGAAAATTAGGGCGTAACTTTTCGGGCGAGACGAAGGCGTGTTAAAAAGCCCCGAGCGAGGAAGTGCCCGAGGCTCCGGTATGATGGGCCCCACGCCCAAAGAATCTGGCCGCGTGGGCCCCCCCTCTTTTTTGGGCCCTCCGGCTCTCCTCCCTTCGATCTTCTGCCCACTGCTGCTCTTCTCCCCGATGAAAAACCAGCTGTGCAATTTTCCTTTTCTTATTGGGTCCCTGTAGCTCCTGAAACATTAAAAACAAGAAAAAGGAGGTTTTCTGCCTCCCAGAAATTAAATACCAAAAAATAGGGACTTTTATGAAAGTCCCATAAATCATCTAAACATGTAAAAACAATGATATAACAATGCCAATAACATTCTAATATGATAATATAAGTTGTATAAATGATGATATAAAATGCACGTATCAACTCCCCCAAGCTTAAACCTTTACTCGTCCTTGAGTAAGTAAGGACATAGATCATTACATGCATCAATGGACTTATGGTTGATAAATAAATACAAGCATTGTATCATCATCATATTCAATTGCAATGAAAGATTAATGAACTAAAACTCATACACATGAGGGCAACATAAGTAGAAGCTCTAGCAATCACCCCTTACTTTTGAAGGCAAATAACCATTGTATGTTGGACAATTGAATCATACTCTTTTTCACATGCTTTTGCTCCTATGGCAAGCATTATAATATTTTATACTTTGCTGAAATTTAAAGCCAAGATAAACTCTCATTGGATAACAAGTTTAAAGAAGACAAATGAAAAGATAGATATAAGATTGTTTACAATCTTGCTTCACTAGTAACTAGTGCAAACTTTAGTCATGGATATTTCAATCAAGTTCCTATGCTCTATACAACCTTTATCTTACACTTTCCATGGCTAACTGAATTTTGAGGTGCCTGATACGTCCATTTTGCATCACTATTTTATAGCATAATTTACTGTTATTCAATGATATATTTCATATTAAGAGGAGTTACTTATGTTATTTTGTCTTATTTTGCATGTTTGATGATCATTGGATAATTAACTGCCGGAGTCAGATTTCAGCTGGAAAAAGCACGTCAAGGCACTATATTTCTGGAGCACTAAAAATATTTCCGAGAAGACAGATGTTCCTATTTTATCAGAAGATGGACTAAGCCAAAAGGGGAGGCTGAGATGGGCCAGGAGGGGCCCACACCACCCCTGGGCGCGGGGCCCACCTTGGCCGCGCCCTAGCCAGGTGTGGTGCCCCTGGCCCACCTCAGGCGCTCCCCCTTCGCGTACTTCATCCCCCAGAAACCCTAAGACACGGGGAGTCGAGAAAATATTCCGCCGCCTCCACGAGGCGGAAACAACAGAGAGAGAAAAAGCTCTCCGGCAGGGAGAAATCTGCCGGGGAAATTCCCTCCCGGAGGGGGGAGATCATCGCCATCCTCATCGTCATCGCGCTGGACTTCATCGGGATCATCATCATCATCATCCACCGCCATCACCACCATCACCGCTGCACCATCTCGTTCCGCTGTAACATCTAGGGCTATACTTTGTTTAGTTCATAGGGGAAACTCTCCCGGTGTTAATTACTCCTTGTGGTTGATGCTATTGAGTTTTATCGGTGAATTAAAGTATATGTTCAGATCGTTATCCATCATTATATCACCTCTGATCATGATCCATATGATGTCTCGTGAGTAGTTCGATTAGTTCTTGAGGACATGGGAGAAGTCACGCTGTTAGTAGTGGAATTATGTTGAGTAATATTTAATGGTTTGATATTTAAGTTGTGGTGCTATTCTTCTAGTGGTGTCGTGTGAACGTCGACTACATGACACTTCACCTTTATGGGCCTAGAGGAATGCATTGTGTATTTGGTTGCTAATTGTGGGGTTGCCGGAGTGACAGAAACCTAAACCCCCGTTAGTATACCGGTGCACAAGGGAGCGTAGGATCTCAGAGTTTAAGGCTGTGGTTAGATTTATCTTAATTACTTTCTTGTAACTGCGGATGCTTGCAAGAGGTATAATCACAAGTATGTATTAGTCCAAGTAAGGGCGGTGCATTAGCATAGGTTCACCCACACAACACTTATCAAAACAATGAAGATTAATCAACTATGTGAAGCGAAAGCACTTGACTAGAATCCCGTGTGTCCTCAAGAACATTTTGTCATCATAAGTAAACCAACCGGCTTGTCCTTTGCTCTAAAAAGGATTGGGCCACTCGCTGCAATTATTATTACTGTCTTTTACTTACTCGCATTTTATTTACCTGCTATATCAAAAACCCCTAAAAACTTGTCTGCTAGCATTTACAGTGAAACCTTTACCGAAACTCCTTGTCAGCACCTTCTGCTCCTCGTTGGGTTCGACACTCTTATTTATCGAAAGTACTACGATACACCCCCTATACTTGTGGGTCATCAAGACTATTTTCTGGCGCCGTTGCCGGGGAGTGAAGCGCTATTGGTGAGTGGAATTGGTAAGGGAAACTTTTACTGTAGGTGCTATTTTTATTTCTGCTTGCTACTTTATTTTATCATGGAGAGATCTCCATTTGAATCCCTGTTTGGAAATACTACTACCACTGCTACGGTAGTAGAAGAGGAACCACCTGATCAAGTAATTCCATTTAAAATACCTATGAAAATTGTTGAACGAGTTACGAATAACCGCTATGCAGGAGATGGAACTGTCCCTCCTGGGGATCATTTGCTATTTATTCATGAATTATGCGAGTTGTTCAAGTGTGCAGGTATTTCAATGGAAGAGGTCAAGAAGAAATTGTTTTCTATATCGTTGACTGGTAAAGCTGCAAAATGGTATAGGATGCTGAAAATGGGCGTTCTATTGGCTGGGAGGAGATTGTGCCTCTCTTTTATTCTAAATTTTATCCTCCTAGTGAAATTCATCAAGATCGGAATCATATATATAATTTTTGGCCTCATGATGGAGAAAGTATTGCCCAAGCGTGGGGGAGATTGAAATCATTAATGCTCAAATGCCCCATTCATGAGCTTCCTGGTAATGTTGTTATTGATAACTTCTATGCAAGGCTTTCTCTTCAAGATAAAACTCTATTGGATACCTCTTGTGCTGGATCATTTACGCGTAATAAAGAGGAAGTTAAATGGGACCTTCTTGATCGGATTGAGGAAAATACTGAAGGATGGGAGAACGACAAAGGTAGAGAATCAGGTATAAAGTATGATTACGAATGCATTAAAACTTTTATGAATACTGATAATTTTCGTAATCTCTATGATATGTATGGTCTTGATTCTCAAGTTATTGCAAACTGTTACAAGGCTTTTGCCTCTTATCTTGATGTTCCTAAAGAAAGTTGCAATAAGTATCATTTGCCTTACAAAGATAATACTAATTCTGCCAATATTAAAAACATTGAAGTTCATACAGTTGATCGTATCTTGCCAGAACCTTATATTGAGAAACCACCTTTTCCTGTTAAAATTAGGGAACATTCTATCATAGCTAGTGTGGTTAATAAAAGTGCAAAGAAAGCTTTAGAACCTGCTGAACAAATAGCGGTTGAACCCACAATAGCAATAGTAAAGGATTTGGTAACTGAAAATGTAGAAGGAGGACATATTATCTTTTGTGAAGATGCCTCTAATATTGTTTCACATCCCAGTAGAGCTAGGAAAACAAGTGTTCCTGTGCTTTCAGTCAAAATAGGAGAACATTGCTATTATGGTTTATGTGATATTGGTGCAAGTTCTAGTGCTATTCCTTTTGATCTTTATAAAGAAATTATGCATGAAATTGGTCCTTGCGAACTTGAGGAGATTGATGTGGTTATTCAGCTTGCTAATAGAGAAACTATCTCTCCAATTGGTATTGTGAGAGATGTTGAAGTTTTATGTGGTAAGACTAAATACCCTGCTGATTTTCTAGTACTTGGTTCTGTTGCTAGTAAAGCTTGTCCCATTATTTTTGGTAGGCCTTTCTTGAATACATGTGGTGCATTATAGATTGTAAGAAAGAGAAAATTTACACTAAATTTAATGGAGAATCTTATGAGTTTAATTTCTCTAAGTTTGGTAAACAACTTTATGAAACTGATTTGCCTAATGAGACTCGAAAATCGAACAACTTGCTGCTATTGCTGTTGCTCCTAACAATGCCTTGCAGCAATTCATGGAGGAACACGAAAGTGAAGTATTTATGGAGGAGAGGAATGAGATTGACAATGCCTTTCTTCGTCAACCACCAATACTTAAGCATAATTTGCCTGTGGAAGATTTGGGTACCTCAGCGCCTCCTAAGGAAGATCCTGTCTTCGATTTAAAACCGTTACCTGATAATCTTAAGTATGTTTATCTTGATGAAAGGAAAGTATATCCTGTTTTATTAGTTCTAAACTTTCAGGTAATGAAGAAGCAAGGCTATTAGAAGTACTAAAGAAACATCGAGGAGCTATGGGATACACTTTGGATGATTTAAAGGGGATTTCTCCTACTATATGTCAACATGCCATCAACATTGAACCCGATGCAAAACCTGTTGTTGAGCATCAGCGTCGCTTGATCCCTAAATGAAAGAAGTGGTAAGAAATGAGGTATTAAAACTTCTTGATGCTGGTATAATTTATCCTATTGCTGATAGTAGATGGGTAAGTCCTGTGCATTGTGTCCCTAAGAAAGGAGGAGTTACTGTTGTACCAAATGAAAATGATGAACTTATTCCTCAAAGAGTAGTAGTTGGGTATAGGATGTGCATTGATTTTAGAAAGGTCAATAAAGTAACTAAGAAAGATCATTATCCTTTGCCTTTTATTGATCAAATGTTAGAAAGGTTGTCTAAGAAAACCATTTTTGTTTCCTTGATGGTTATTCTGGATTCTCACAAATTGCTGTTAAAGCACAAGATCAAGAGAAAACTACTTTTACTTGTCCTTATGGAACTTATGCTTATAGACGTATGCCTTTTGGTTTGTGTAATGCTCCTGCTACGTTCCAAAGATGCATGTCTGCTATTTTTCATGGTTTTTGTGAAGAAATTGTGGAAGTATTCATGGACGATTTTTCCGTCTACGGAACTTCCTTTGATAATTGCTTGCACAATCTTGATAAAGTTTTGCAGAGATGTGAGGAGACAATCTTGTTCTTAATTGGGAGAAATGTCATTTCATGGTTAATGAAGGAATTGTCCTAGGGCACAAAATTTCTGAAAGAGGTATTGAAGTGGACAGAGCTAAAGTTGAAGCAATCGAGAAAATGCCCTGTCCAAGGGATGTGAAAGGTATCCGTAGTATTCTTGGTCATGCCGGTTTTTATAGGAGGTTTATTAAAGATTTCTCTAAAATTTCAAAACCCCTCACTAATCTTCTTCAAAAAGATGTACCTTTTGTTTTTGATGATGATTGCAAGGAAGCTTTTGAAACTCTAAAAAAGGCTTTAATCACAGCTCCTGTTGTTCAACCTCCTGATTGGACTTTACCTTTTGAAATAATGTGTGATGCTAGTGATTTTGCTGTAGGAGCTGTTCTTGGACAGCGGGTAGACAAGAAGTTAAATGTTATTCATTATGCTAGTAAAACACTTGATGCCGCTCAAAAGAATTATGCTACTACTGAAAAGGAATTTTTAGCAGTTGTTTTTGCTTGTGATAAATTTAGACCTTATATTGTTGATTCAAAAGTTACTATTCACACTGATCATGCTGCTATTAGATACCTTATGGAAAAGAAAGATGCTAAGCCTAGGCTCATAAGATGGGTACTTCTACTGCAAGAATTTGATTTACATATTGTAGATAGGAAAGGTGCTGAAAATCCTGTTGCTGATAATTTGTCTAGATTAGAAAACATTTCAGATGATCCTATACCTGTTAATGATAGTTTTCCAAATGAACAATTGGCTGCGATAAAGGTAAGCTCACGCGAAAGTCCTTGGTATGCTGATTATGCTAATTTTATTGTTGCCAAGTATTTGCCTCCGACCTTTACAGCTCAGCAAAGAAGAAAGTTCTTTTATGATTTGAGGCATTATTTTTGGGATGACCCACATTTGTATAAAGAAGGAGTAGATGGCATTATGCGAAGATGTGTTCCTGAGTATGAACAGAGAAATATTGAGCAAATGCCATGGAAGTGCTTATGGAGGACATCACGCTGGAGATAGAACTGCGCAAAAGGTTCTACAATCAGGTTTTTATTGGCCTACCCTTTTTAGAGATGCTAGAAAATTTGTTTTATCATGTGATGAATGTCAAAGAGTAGGTAACATTAGTAGACGTAATGAAATGCCTATGAATTATTCTCTTGTTATTGAACCTTTCGACTGTTGGGGATTTGACTTTATGGGTCCTTTTCCTCCTCAAATGGTTATACTCATATACTTGTTGCTGTTGATTATGTTACTAAATGGGTAGAAGCTATACCAACTTCTAGTGCTGATGGTGAGACATCATTAAAAATGCTTAAAGATATTATCTTCCCTAGGTTTGGTGTGCCTAGATATCTCATGACTGATGGTGGTTCTCATTTTATTCATGGTGCTTTTAGAAAAACTCTAGCTAAGTATGATGTTAATCATAGAATTGCTTCACCATATCATCCCCAAACAAGTGGTCAAGTAGAATTGTCAAATAGAGAGATTAAGTCTATTTTGCAAAAGACTGTTAATAAATCTAGAAAAAATTGGTCTAAAAAGCTTAACGATGCTTTGTGGGCTTATAGAACTGCTTATAAAAATCCTATGGGAATGTCTCCTTACAAAATGGTTTATGGAAAAGCTTGTCATTTGCCTCTAGAATTAGAACATAAAGCCTATTGGGCGGTGAAAGAACTTAATAGAGACTTTAAACTTGCCGGTAAAAAGAGATTGCTTAATTTGAATTCTTTAGATGAATGGAGAAATGCAGCTTATGAAAATGCTAGGCTCTTTAAAGAGAAAGTTAAGCAATGGCATGATAGAAGAATTCTTAAGAGAGAATTTAACGTAGGTGAAAAAGTTTTATTGTATAGGTCTCGTCTCAGATTTTTTGCAGGAAAATTACTTTCAAAATGGGAAGGACCTTATATCATCGAGGAGGTCTATCGCTCAGGTGCGATTAAAATCAATTCACTAGATGGGGACAGACCACAAGTGGTTAATGGTCAAAGACTCAAGCATTACATTTCTGGAGATTCTTATAATGAAGATGTTGATTTATCAAAGTGGTAACTCCAGAGGATTTTATAAAAAGTCAAATTCAGACAACTGCAAAGCTGATTTGGAATAGGTAACAGTTTCGGTAAGAAAAAGTTCGCGATTTACTTTCAACTTAAATATTTGTTGTTTTTACATAATATGGAAAATTATGAGTCGGAAAAGGGTAGGAAACGGTGCCCGAGGGCACCACACCACCCCTGGGCGCGGGCCCCACCCTGGCCCGCCGTGGGGCGTGTGGGCTCCTCGGAGCCCGTCTCCGACCCCGTTTCGTCCTGTACCTTCCTTTTGTGTAAAACTTTTTGCTATATATTCACCCGGATCTCCCGAGGTCCGTATATCGTGTTTTCGTCGCGTTTTGTTTCGAGCTGTTTTCTGCCAGGAACTATTTTCAGATTTAGAGCGCCATGGTCTTCTCCAACGACAACGAGAACAAGGGGCCGTGGAGGACATCATGGACCAAGGATCAGAGGAGGTCCAAAGCGAAACCGATGATGAAGTATGTCGGAGACTAGTCCCAGGAACTAGGGTGTCTCTCAAGTGCCAGGAAACGATAAGGGGCTGAACACAACGTCAAACAAATCCTCAACAACCTCGGCGACGGTGCTCGTCGAGCTCGGTGAGGAACATCACGACAGAGAGGTAACACGAGCCGCTACCCAGTTCAGGCCCACCGAGGTGTAAAAGCCCTACGTCCTGCTAAGATGTATTGCACTGCTTGGAGAGGTTCACAGTACAAGTGTGCTTGCCGAGGGCACTGCTATGGCTATGGTGGACTATGGTGGAATGAGCTCCGTCTTCTTCTCAGACGTAGCTCCTTGGTTGTGGAATGAGTTGGAATGCGGGATCCCCCTCCTAGGTCGTACACTGGCTCCTTATATACTGGGCTTGGTCCTCTTCCCCGAAAATCTCCGGCGGGAAGGGATACCACAATGCCGCCGAGTTGGAGCACAGCGCACAGCGTCGGGGGCGTCCATGGACGGTCCATGGCAGGAGCACGTCGTCTTGGCAGAAAAAGCCACCGTCCACCACCAGGACGGTGCGCTGCAGAGCTTTGGGCGCGCCCCACGGTGACGTCGCAGTTGGAGCGTAGCGGCGGCCGGCCGCTTTATCACCAATTTGGCAAGTCTTGGAGTCCGCTTTGCTTGCCGCAGCTCCTTTGACCACTTTATACACGAGAATGGCAACTGCGGCGTCTTCGTCATCGCGCAGCGCGCGCGTCACTCTGCGGCGGGCGCAGAGCCCATGTGCGCTCTGCAGCGGCAGGAGCTTGCTTCCACTTGAAGGAACCCCGCGAGGCCTGAACCTCGCCGAGGTTTTGTAGCCGTTGACTTCTCGCGAGGGAAAACCTCCCGAGGGTGGCGCGGAGACGCGCCAGGGCCTGAAGATCTTCTAGGAGAGGCCTTCCCGAGGCAGAGGTCCTCTCGAGGCCTCCAGGCCGATCGTTTGGTCCTTAGCAGAAATGCTCAGTCGAGCAAATAAGCCCTCGCGAGCCTCGCGAGCAGGCTGAAAGCCTGGTCCTTAGCAGAAATTCCTGCGGAGCGTTCGAGGGCTGTGGCAGGCCGGCCCATGACACCCTGGTTTTCACTGGGCCGACAGTAGCCCCCGGGCCCGCGATGGGCACGCTGGAGCTCCTCAGGCGGAGGCGAATCGTCGTGGGCCCAAAGAAGCCTGCGAAGCCCGAGACACGTGGAGCGTCACGGCCGGCACGATCCCACGATCTCCTCTGAAGTAACGGGCGTGGTGGTGGGTCCCGCCACGTCCCGTAACGGCTCGATGAGCCGATATAAGGCGAAGAGCTCGGCGCAGGCGGCCATTACTTCACTTCGTTCCCCTTTCCCTCCTTCTCCCAGCGCTCAATCCCCAATCTCCTCCTTCGCGACCTTGCTGCAATGGCGCCCAAGAAGCCACCGCTGCTTCGAAGGGCAAGGCAGTGGCGCAGGGCGGCGAGTCCGCTGAGGGCAGCGGGACGGCGACTTCGAGCCGGCTCTGAGCGGCTCCCGCTTCGAGACGGAGGCGCAGCTGGACAAGGTGCGCCACATGGCGGCCGAAGACCAACGAGCACGGCGCCACGGTGCTCAAGCGCGGGCAACTCCCACGGCAGCTTCTACCCCATCTTCATGCACTCTCTCTTCGCCGGGCTCGTTCCTCCCTTCTCCGATTTCTTCCTGGCGGTCCTGGAGCGCTACCAGATCCAGGTTCTCCATCTCCACCCCAACTCCATCCTCGTCCTCGCCATCTTCGCCTACCTCTGCGAGGCGTACATCGGCATTCCGCCTTCGGTGGACCTCTTCCGCAGCTTCTACGCGCTCCGGTTCACGGCGAACAAGGAGCGGTCGGGTGCGTGTCCTTCCGCATCACCGACGTGAAGGGCGTCTACATCCCCATCGCGCGGAACGGCGAGAACATCGTGACCAGCGTGACGAAGAAGGTGGAGGACTTCCGCAAGCGCTGGTTCCTCATGCAGTTCGGGAGCCAGAGCGCCTTCTTCGAGCTGCCTGAAGCGCCTCCGACGAAGAGGGCGAGCTGGTCCTCCAAGGGCTCAAGGGCGCGACGCTTGGCCCTGTGGTGAGGCGCTTGAGGGACCTCCGCGAGGCCGGCCTCACCGGGCAGATGGTGGCCAAGGACTTCGTGAGGCGCCGCATCGCTCCGCTCCAGAGGCACGCGGACGCGATGTGGCTGTACTCCAACCAGAGGGACAAGATGCGCCTGAGCGCTACCCTCTACACGAAGGAGGATTGCACGCCCTCATGGAGACTCTCTTCACGTCCCAGACATCCCTGCCCACTGACCAGACTGTGCCGCTTCATCGGATCGATCTCGGGCGCCGCGTCTCGCATGTGCAGGCGATGCCGAAGTTCGACCAGTGGGGCCTGGTGCCTAAGGGGCACGTTGGGCCTCGCGAGGACCCGGAGTCCGGCGCAGGGGGCGCCAGTTGAGGGCGATGAGGAGACGACGGAGACGCCCGCAGAGTCCGATGCGGGCGCACCGGCGCCTCGGGAGACGCCGCTTCCTCGGCGGAGAATTCGAGCGCCTCGAAGAGTGCGGCGCCTGAAGCTGAGGTCCACGAGATCTCCTCAGGCAGCGGCGACGAGTTCGTGGTTGCCCCCTCGCGGCGTGTTGAGGGGGAGGAGGAGCGACGATGACGATGCTTCGTCGGGCCACTGCGAGCCCGCTCCAAGGCGATCCACGACAGGAACGCCGGGCCCAGGAGGAGACAGAGGCACGGACGAGCGCGGAGCCCAGTGCTCCGCCCGCGAAGCGGAAGAAGAGGAAGTGGGTCGACACCGCGCGTAAGTTTTTGTACTCCCTTTCCTGTTTGATGTTGTTCTTGGTGTATGCCTCTCGAGGGTTTCTGAGTCTTTTCCTCTCCAGACGCACTGAGGAGCCAAAGAGGCGGAGGCTCCGGAGACTTGGAGAGATCTCCGGCTCTGCCGCGGCGTCCGACGCCCACAACTGAAGAGGTGCACCACGAGGCCACCGCTTCCTCTCCCGAGGCTGCGACGCCACCTCCTGGGGCGGAGGAGCGCCACGAGGAGAGGAGGAGGAGGCTGAGGTGACGACGCCGCCGCCTTCGCGGCCTGACGCTTCTCCCGCGCAGCAAGAGAAGACGCCGGAGATGGACGCGCAAGGACCACGCCGCCGGCGAAGGAGGGCACGGCGGGAACAGCTGCGTCTGCAGAGACGCACGCTGACGTCGACATGGAGGACACCACTGCCGTCGCCTCCACCGAGCTCGGGCCTTGGAGGGCCTACGGTGGGCGCTGAGGCTGCCGCGGGGACGGCCTCAGCAGAGAAGGCCAACCCTGCTCCTGAGGAGAGGAGAGTGCTCCCCAGGGGCAGAAAGATGGCGGAGCTGATGGTGGGGGCGCCTCGAGCCCCCAGAAGGCTCCCAGCGCAGAAGGCGAGGGGGGCTCTCGCCAGAGCCCCCAGAAGGCCCCTTGCACGGAAGAAGAGGGAGGCTCCCAGCAGAGCCCCCAGGCGCGCCTCGAGGACACCCAGAGCCCAAGGCGCGATGCCCCGGATCCTCAGCAGGCGCTGGAGAATCGTGGGCCCTAGCCTTGCTGGGTCGGCGCCCTTCGCGCAGCTCGCCGAGAGGCCGTCCTTCGCTCGGCGAGGGAGGTGCTCGATGGGCTCGAGGCCCAGCTCGCTGAGGAAGACCGCACCAGGGCGGAGGAGGTCGCCGAGCTTGCGCGGGGCTGGGCTTGCCTCCAGGAGACCGTGGAGCGCTGCCGCCGGAAGGACGAGGCAGCCCAGGCGCAACGCGAGGCGGCGCTGCGCTCTGCTGAAGAGATCCGCCTCAGCGTGGTCCGCGAGGTCGAGGAGACCCTTGCGGACCTGAGCTAAGCGCGAGGCTCTCGAGGCGGAGACGGAGGCCAAGCATCAGGAGCTGGCGGCGCGCGAGGCGGCGGTCTCCACCAAGCACAAGGAGCTCCTAGACCGCGAGGCGGGATCATCGCCGAGTCGGAGACCGTGCGGCAAGGCCTGGAGAAGCTCCGCGTGTCCGTGAGAACCAGATGGTGCAGCGCGGGGCAGAACTTGATGCCCGCGAGACCGAGCTACGCAAGCGCGAGGAACAGGTCGAACAGATCGAGAAGGATCAGTCTGCGCAGCGGGAGCACCTGGAGTCTCGCGAGAGCAAAGTCACTCAAGACGAGGCGTTCTACCAGAAGCGCCTCGCGCTGACCAACGAGAACCTCCGCAAGAAGGAGGAGCAGCTGGCGGAGGAGTCCGCGACCAAGGAGCAGCTCTTCCGCGACAATTGCAGGAAGGACTTCGCGGAAAGGCCAAGAAGCAGGAGGCGCGCTTCACGAAGAGACGCAACGAGCTCGAGGCCCGCATCAGGGAGCTTGAGGCTCAGAAGAAGCGATTCGACTCCCGCCTTCATGACGCTGTGGAGGCTCGGAAGCACGCGGAGCAGGACCTTGCCTCCTTGACGCAGGACATGAACGAGATGCAGCAGCAGGTGGGGCCTGTTGTGGAACTCGTCGAGGAAGCTCGGCGGAGCGCTCTGACTGCGCAGGTCTTGTCGCGCCAGCGGGAGCGCATGTTTGCTTCCTTGGTGAGGCGTGCGCGCGTCGCGGCCGCCTGGGGACCGAAGCCCCCAGGCTCTCTGTCGAGGGGAACTCGACGTCGCCGTCTACCTTGGCTTCTTCGAGCAGCTCCTCACCAAGTTTGAAGAGGTCGTGACGAACCTCGACGACTGGTCGACACCGAGAGCCGCGAGCTCCTTGGCGTCGCGATCGGCCAAGTCTTCGCCAACCTTGCACACCTCCACCCCGGCTTCGATTCGCGTCTGTGATGGAGCCTCTGGAGAAGGAGCTCGCCTCGAAGCTGGACGCCTCGGTGTGGGACGACGTGGAGAAGTACACTCAACGCTTCAAGAGGGTCGAGGTCGATGAGAGCGACGACGAGGCTGGTGCTGAGGAGGTGGATGACGAGGACGTCGACGGCGACGACGACAACCCCGCTGCTTAGGTTGCCCCTGTAGAGAGATGTGCCAAGGGCACCAGTTATCTTAAGACTTGTCGCTTTTATTTCGTGCTGGTTTGTAAAGACACTTTATTTGTGCAAGTGTGAGTGCCCCTCGGGAGGCCTTTTATCTGTTCCCTCATGTCTTTTTCGCTCTACGTCGTTAGGACCCTGCTCTTAGCGCAAATAGCACCGCCGCTTCGGTATGCCGGAGTCAGGGCTCGACAAGGCCGGGGGGTGCGTAAGGCTTAGAGAGGTAAGAGCCCTCGAGGCGCGATGCTCAGGGGCTCCCCTTTGACGTGCAAGCAGCCCATGAGGCGTAAGAGAGAAAAGAGAGGCTCGAGGGGCGACAAAACCAGCGAGAGGGAAAAAGAGCTCATGAGGCGTAAGTTCTGGACTTAGCTCTGGCGAGACGCCTGCTTTGTAGAGGGTGTTGTGTTCCTGGTGAGGTGTTCTCCCTCTCGAGGCTGCCTGAGGCTGGCTTGGAGCTTTTGGAGCCCTGCAAGGCGTCTTGTTCCCTGTGTTGGAGAGAGAGAGAGCGAACCCACAAGCAAAGCATAGTTGTACAACTCATGCGCGCTCATAGATTTCCTCATGGGTATCTCACGAGGAGAATAAGCACCAAGGTCCTTGGTGAGGTGACGTGCATGGGAGCTAACCCACGAGTCAGAGCTCTTTGGTGAGATAACGGTCGTGGGCGGAGAGCCACGAGTTAGAGCTCGGATCCTTTGGATTTTTGCTGGGATGCTCCCGAGACACAGGCACCGTGCTCAGCCCCCGCTCGCGAGGTGCGCATGGGGAAAAATGTGAGCGCGAATGAAATGTAAGAAAACAAACTCACCAAGCAATATTACATAACGGCGCCGAAGCGCAATAGGTTCATGATGACCTGAAATTGTTCATTACACTTGGCGAGGCCAAGACAAAGTCCGCCATGTCTGGGCATGGGGTTCCACATGGAGTGGCTGAGGCTTCCCGCGGCCCGTGGCACGCGTTGTAGGAAACTCTCAGTGGAGATGGCCCTCGTGAAGGGAAAGCTTGGTGAAGCTGGGAGGTGAAGACGCGTGCTTCCCTCTTGAGACAAAAAATGCCTGCCGCGACGTGATCACGGGTAGAACTTGCGTAGGTGCTCGATGTTCCATGGATTTTTGATCGGATCGCCGTCTTCCGTCTCGAGCCGTACCGCGCCGGCCTGGCGATGTGCGCGACCCTGTAGGGGCCTTCCCACATGGGTGAGAGCTTGTGGAGGCCTTCTCTGGAGAGGATCCTCCTGAGGACGAGATCGCCTGTCTCGAGGGTGCGCGGCCGTATGTGGCGGCTGTGGTAGCGGCGCAGGTCTTGCTGGTACTTGCCGCTCGGAGGGCGGCACGGCGGCGTAGTCCATCGAGCAGCAGCAAGTCGTCGTTGTGGAGCTCCTCTTGGTTGTCCTCGTTGAAAGCAAGGATCCGTGGGGACCCATGCTTGATCTCGGTGGGGAGGACTGCTTCAGCGCCATAGACGAGAGCGAACGGCGTTTCTCCAGTGGGCTTCGTGGCGGTGGTGCGGATGGACCAGAGCACGGAGGGGAGCTCTTCGATCCAGTTCTTGCCGTGGGCCTTGAGGCGATTGAAGCTTCTTGTCTTGAGGCCTTTGAGCACTTCTGCGTTCGCCCGCTCAGCCTGCCCGTTGCTTCGTGGATGAGCCACCGAGGCGAAGCAGAGCCGTGTGCCGAGACTCTCGCAGTAGGCCCTGAAGATGCCGCTGGTGAACTGCGAGCCGTTGTCGGTGATGATGCGATTTGGCACGCCGAAGCGACAGGCCAGGCCTCTGATGAATTTCACCGCTGATCTCGCCGGGATGGTGCGCACCGCTTCAACCTCCGCCCATTTGGTGAACTTGTCGATGGCGACGTAGAGGTAGCGGTAGCCCCCGCTGGAGCGTGGGAAAGGTCCCAGGATGTCCAGCCCCCAGACCGCGAAGGGCCAGGAGAGAGGGATGGTCTGGAGCCCCAGTGCGGGCTGGTGGACTTGCTTGGCGTGGAACTGGCATGCCTCGCAAGCCTGGACAACGGGTTGCATCTTGAAGCACTGAGGGCCAATAGAACCACTCCTGAAGACTTTCCCTGCGAGGGTGCGTGATGATGAGTGGTGGCCACATTCTCCACTGTGTATGTCCTTGATCAGCTGGCGGCCTTCTTCAGGGGGACGCATTTTAGTGCAACTCCATTTGGACGCTTGCGGTACAGGTCTCCCTCGTGAAGGCAGTATGACTTGGCCTGGCGAGCAACTCTCTCTGCTTCTGCGTCCTCTTCAGGGAGGACTCCGTCCCTGAGGTACTCCTTGAGCTCATCGATCCAGCCCGTCTCTTGGTGTGTCATGGCCAGCAGCAGGCGTTCCCCTGTGGGTGGACCGCAGCTGGTGCTCCAGATGTTGGTGGTGGTGGGAGCTCTTCGTCCATGTTCATTTCACGCTTCTTTTGGCTGTTTCACACACGATGCCCTGGTGAGCCTCTCCTCGAACACGCCCGCCTGCTGGGCTTCTCTGCGTGATGCTCGCCTGGCGATGTCGTCGGCCTCCTGGTTCTCCCTTCGTGGGATGTGCCTGAGCTCCATCCCCTTGAAGTGTTTCTCGAGCTTGCGGACCTCCTCGAGGTAAGCGGCCATATGGCCGTCCTTAGGCGTGTAGCTCTTGTTGGAGAAGTTGACGAGGAGCTGGGAGTCGCCCTTGATGAGTAAGCGCTTGATGCCGAGGGCGATTGCGGCTCTGAGCCCGGCGAGGAGGCCCTCGTACTCGGCGATGTTGTTGGAGACCTTGTCTGTCGTGAAGCACAGCTGGACGGCGTAGTAGAGCTTGTCGCCCTTGGGTGAGGTCAGGACGACGCCAGCCCCAGCGTTCTGGCATGCGAATGCTCCGTCGAAGTGCATGGTCCAGTGGCTTGGCACCGTGTCTCCTGCTGGCGTGGATTCTGCCTCATGAGGCTCTTCTTGCTGGTGTCTGTCCACTCGGCGACGAAGTCAGCCAATGCTCTCCCCTTGATGACCCTGGTGGTGTCGAAGCGCAGGCCAAAAGGTTGCAGCTCAATGTTCCACCCTGCGACGCGGTCAGTGGCGTTTGGATTGCGCAGGATCTGCTCCAGAGGGAATGATGTGACCACCGTGATGGGGTGGCCCTGGAAGTAGTGGCGCAGCTTCCTGGAAGCGATGAGGAGCGCGAGGAGGAGCTTCTGCTGCATAGTGTACCGCTCGCGAGCATCTCGCAGCACAGTGCTGACGAAGTAGACGGGATGCTCGACGAGGGTTGTCGATGGTGACGCAGCGCTGGGTTCCTCGGGAGCCTTGTCGAGCCTCTCGAGAGGTGGACCCTCGACGAGGGTGCCTTCTGGTTGCGCGGGCTCGGCATGGGGCTCAGGGCCTGAAGGGATGCTTCCTTGTCGGGGGGATCTGGGCTTGGCGTGGCGTGTCCTTCTTGGCGAGGACTGGCTCTTCCCTTTCTGCCACCAAGGCTGCGCTCACTGTTTGTGGAGTGGCTGATAGGTACAGCTTCAGATGCTCGCCAGGCCTTGGGGCAACCATGACAGGTGGGCTAGCCAAGTACTTCTTCAGGTCTTCAAATGCCTTGTCCGCCTCAGGCGTCCACTTGAACGTGCCAGACCGCTTCATGAGCTTGAAAAATGGCAGCGCCCTCTCGCCGAACTTGGAGATGAAACGGCCGAGGCTGGCCATGCATCCCGCGAGGCGCTGCATGTCCTTGAGGCGACGAGGTGGCTGCATCTCTTCTATGGCTTTGATCTTGTCAGGATTCGCTTCTATGCCGCGGTGAGACACTAGGAACCCGAGGAGTTTGCCTGACGGTACCCCGAAGACGCACTTGGCGGGGTTCAGCTTGATGTTTACTTTGCGCAGGCTGGCAAAGGTCTCCTCGAGGTCCTCCATGAGGGTGTGCTCTTCGCGAGTCTTGACCACGATGTCGTCGACGTAGGCTTCTGCATTTCTTCCCATCTGAGCCCCCAAGGCCTTCCTCATGAGCCTCTGGAAGGTGGCGCCGGCGTTCTTCAGCCAAAGGGCATGCAGACGTAGCAATACACACCACAAGGGGTGAGGAATGCTGTCTTCTCCTCATCCTCCTTCGCCATCTTGATCTGGTGGTAGCCTGAGAAGGCATCCAGAAAACAGAGGAGGTCGCAGCCGGCGGTGGAGTCCACGATCTGGTCTATCCGAGGCATGGGGTACGGGTCCTTGGGGCAGGCCTTGTTGAGGTCGGTGTAGTCGATGCAGAGCCTGCCGCCCCCGGTGTGCTTGGGAACGACCACCGTGTTGGAGAGCCATGTGGGGTGTGGAACTTCTCTGATGATGTGCGCTTCTTTTAACTTCTCTACTTCCTTGATGATGAACTCTTGCTTCTCTGGCGCCTGGCGCCGTGCTTTCTGCTTCACGGGGCGTGCGTTTGGACACACGGCTAAGTGGTGCTCGATCACCTCCCTCGGTACTCCGGACATCTCTGACGGTGTCCATGCGAACATGTCAGAGTTTGCCCTGAGGAAGGCGACGAGCGCGCTTTCCTATTTGGGAGGCAAGCCAGCGCCTATGGTGACGCTAGCCCCCGAGCCGCTGGCGTCCAGTGACACCTTCTTCGTGGCTGCCTGCTCCTGTGAGAACAGCTGCTTCTTCTTCGCGGGCCTCTCGAGGGGCTCCATGTCCTCATCAGCGGGGAATGCCACGGCAGCGGCCTTGTAGGCGGTCTCGACAGAGCGCATTGCGTCCTGGACTTGACCGTGGATGGCGATGGTGCCGCCGCTGCCTGGAAGCTTGACGATGTTGTAGGCATGGTGAGTGACAGCCATGAACTTCGCGAGGGCGGGGTAGCCGAGGATGGCGTTGTAGGGCAGGCCAATGTGCGCGACGTCGAAGTCGATCTGCTCGGTGCGGTAGTTCTGCGGCGTGCCGAAGGTGACCGCGAGCCTCACCTGCCCCAGAGGTGTGGTAGAGCCACTTGTCACCCCGTGAAGGGCCTAGAGGGCATGAGCCACTCGTAGGGCACTTGAAGCTGCTCGAAGGTCTCGACAGAGATGACGTTCAAGCCCGCACCCCCATCTATAAGCGTCTTGGCGACGGCGATGTTGTTGATGATGGGGGTGCACACCAGGGGATGGTGCCTACTGCCTTGGTCGACTTGGGGTGGTCCTTGGAGTCGAAGGCGATGGTGTACTGTGACCACTTGAGGGGCTGGGAAGCCTCAAGCCCTGGAAGCGCTGCGCTGACCTCGCGAGAGAATTGCTTGAAGTGGTTGTTGGACTTGGGCGCTTGGGACCCGCCGAGGATGCAGGCTATTGCCCCCTGAGGGGCCTGGTAGCCCCCAGGGTTCTCGTCGGGGAGGTTGCCGTTTTGCCCAGCGTTGTTCCCCCGAGCCCTGTGCTGGAAGTTGTGGCGTCCACCTCCGCGGCCACCACGGCCTCCGCCGCGGCCGCCGCGGCCCTGGTTCTTCTCCCGCTCCTTGCTGAGCTGCTTGAGCTCCCAGCAGTCTTCAGTGGCGTGGTTGTGCCTGTTGTGGTAGATGCAGTATGGGCGATTGTCCGCCTTTTTCTCTTCAGCCGCCGGAGAGGCCTCGCGAGGCTGCTTTGCGTCAGGCTCTGCCGCGAGGATGGCGGTGGTCTTGCGCTTCTCGCAGGCTTCTTCTTGCTCCTGGACCCCTCTGGAGGGTCCTCCTCCACTTCCTTCTTGACGAAGAGGAGGCCCTCTTCAGCCTTGGCGCACTTGTCAGCCAGATCAAAGAGCTTCACCACAGAGGAGAGGGTGTCGTGGATGCCGAGCTTCTCGAGCATCCTGTGGTTCGTGACGCCCTCCCTGAAGGCGGAGATGACGTGCGAGTCCGGGATGTTCGGAATCTTGTTGCGGACCTGGCTGAAGCGCTGGATGTATCTGCGGAGGGTCTCGTCAGGCTTCTGGCGCACCGCGCGAAGGTCGTTGTAGGTGAGCGCGCGTTCGTAGGTGCCCTTGAAGTTGGCGACGAAGACCTTGCAGAGGTCCTCCCACGTGTCGATGGTGTTCTCGGGGAGGTTCATGAGCCACGAGAGCGCGGAGTCCTTGAGCGCCATGGAGAGCCAGTTGGCCATCACCTTGTCGTCGCCTCCTGCAGCCTGGATGGAGACGGTGTAGAGCTGCAGGAACTCCAGAGGGTTGGTCCTGCCGTCGTAGCGTGGAGGGAGGTCTGGCTTGAACTTCACAGGCCAGACGACGGCGCAGGTTGCGGGTGAAGGCGGTGCAGCCCGTGGCGTACGTCACGGCGCCACCAGCGAGTACGCCGCGGTTCTGGCGACCTGCAGCGGCAATCTCCTGCACGACGCGGTTGTGGCGGTCCCTCTGGCGCTCGATCTCCACGCGGGCGTCCGCCGGAGTCCGCTGCACGATCTGGCAGTCGTGCGGCGAGGATGCGTGCGACGCGGCGCGGTGGTTTGCTGCCGGAGCTGCAGCTGGAGGAGGTGGCGGAGGCGGAGGGGGAGGAGGAGCGCCGTGCGCTATGTTCCCCTCGCGTCCGGAGTGGCGCACCAGCGAGCGGAGGGTGCTGGTGCTGCAGTGGTGGCGGCAGGAACGGCGGCGGCGTTGATGAGCTCCTCGAGACGCCCCAGCCAGTTGTCATGGCCCGCCTGCGTGGGACGGTAGCGCAGCAGCTCTTGCGCCATCAGCAGCGCGGTGGCTGGACTGGGCGCTGCTCGGCCCATCGTGGAGGCGCTCTCGCGCCTAGATGGGTGCAAGGAGGAAGCTCCCTCGTCCTCGCCGTCGATGCCGTCGTCGTTGCCGCTGCCGTTGCCGCCGTCGTCCTCAGGGTGCTCGACGCGCGGCTCGGCGTTGCGCTCTGAAGCGCGGTTGGCGCGTGGGCGACCACGCGGGTTGTGGTTGGCGGCGGGCTCGGTGTTGGCCCTGCCGGACGTCCGTCGCGCAAGGCGCGCTGCTCGCGTGTCAGTCATGGCGCGGAGAGGTTGAAGAAGTTGAAGACGCGCCTCAGCCCCCTACCTGGCGCGCCAGATGTCGGAGACTAGTCCCAGGAACTAGGGGTGTCTCTCAAGTGCCAGGAAACGAGTAAGGGGCTGAACACAACGTCAAACAAATCCTCAACAACCTCGGCGACGGTGCTCGTCGAGCTCGGTGAGGAACATCACGGCAGAGAGGTAACACGAGCCGCTACCCAGGTTCAGGCCCACCGAGAGGTGTAAAAGCCCTACGTCCTGCTAAGATGTATTGCACTGCTTGGAGAGGTTCACAGTACAAGTGTGCATGGCGAGGGCACTGCTATGGCTATGGTGGACTATGGTGGAGTGAGCTCCGTCTTCTTCTCAGACGTCGCTCCTTGGTTGTGGAATGAGTTGGTGAATGCCGATCCCCCTCCTAGGTCGTACACTGGCTACTTATATACTGGGCTTGGTCCTCTTCCCCGAAAATCTCCGGCGGGAAGGGATACCAATGCCGCCGAGTTGGAGCACAGCGCACAGCGTCGGGGGCGTCCATGGACACGGTCCATGGCAGGGAGCACGTCGTCTTGGCAGAAAAAGCCACCGTCCAACCAGGACGGTGGGCCGGCGCTGCAGAGCTTTGGGGCGCGCCCCACGGTGACGTCGCAGTTGGAGCGTAGCGGCGGCCGGCCGCTTTATCACCAATTTGGCAAGTCTTGGAGTCCACTTTGCTTGCCGCAGCTCCTTTGACCACTTTATACACGAAAATGGCAACTGCGGCGTCTTCGTCATCGCGCGCAGACGCGCGCGTCACTCTGCGGCGGGCGCAGAGCCCATGTGCGCTCTACAGCGGTGCAGGAGCTTGCTTCCACCTGAAGGAACCCCGCGAGGCCTGAAGTCTCGCCGAGGGTTTGTAACCGTTGACTTCTCGCGAGGAAAAACCTCCCGAGGGTGGCGCGGGGACGCGCCAGGGCGTGAAGATCTTCTAGGAGAGGCCTTCCCGAGGCAGAGGTTCCTCTCGAGGCCTCCCAGGCCGATCGTTTGGTTCTTAGCAGAAATGCTCAGTCGAGCAAATAAGCTCTCGCGAGGGAAAATGCCTCGCGAGGCTCGCCAGGCTGAAAGCCTGGTCCTTAGCAGAAATTCCGCGGAGCGTTCGAGGGCTGTGGCAGGCCGGCCCATGACACCCCGGTTTCCACTGGGCCGACAAAGTAGATGAAGATTCAACTCCACGTCCTCGCGCTACTATTGCAAGCATCGGGGTGACTGCCAACCCTTTCAATCATGTGAAGATCCTGAACATGGGTGGTGAGGCATCGCGTCATGCCTTTGCACCCAAGCCACTCGCCTCAAACTCCAGTAACCCTTTTCATACCCTCATCCATAAGTATCAATTTGAGAGAGTTCCGGAGATGGAGTTGCCTACTTGTTGGGATATAGATCGATCTAACAATGCAGGAAAAGAAAGCCCTAAGTTCAGTGAGAAGTGGGGAAATAATTCCAAGAGCTGGGATTCACCTTCTGACCAGTTCATGAACCGCATCGAACACAATACGGAGATGATCCGCATCCTCACATACAAGATAGATGAATTGAAGGATTTGGTCGAGAAGCTCATTAGGGAGTCGCCACCAAGAGATCAAGCCTAAATCGTCAAGGGGTAATGGCACTCCCTTGGCTTGTTCCAAGCTTGGGGGAGTGCCCAGTATCATCTTTATCCTTTCGTTTTTATAATTTCGTGGTCATATCATGAGTAGAGAAGTTATCTTATAAGATGGTTTGCGATGTGGAGTGTCACCCTTTAGTTATCCATGTATCCGTTGGTTTGAGTGTGTCTTTGTTCAGAATATTAATGAGAAGTTCCACCTTTACTTTCGGTACATTTTATTTTAGCCTGCAATCTTCTTTATGTGCTGATCTTGCCATTGGTATTGACGCCACTTTTGGGTACATCAAGTAGATTATATTAGTTGTGGCAAACTTAGTATTGGTCATTAGCAACATACCATGAAAACTTAAGTAGAAGGAGGGAATTACATGCAAAAATATTATCCCTTTATCTTTCTTTCTTGCTAGCCAATAAGATTAGTATTCTTTGAGTTAAAACATTTGTGCTTACAGGGAAGATAGCATGGTTGCTTTTATTACATGTATATTTGTGTGTATCCCCCAACTTTTATGCTTGCACATGACCTTGCTAGCCTTAACCACCGTACTGAGAGGGAATGCTTCTCGTGCATCCAAATCCTTGAGCCAAACCCATGCCATTTGTGTCCACCATAACTACCTATATGTGGTATTTCTTTGCCACTCCAAGTAAATTTTTCATGTGCTACCTTTAAATTATTCAAAATGTTATTATTCCCTTTTGTGTCAATGTTTACTAGCTCATGAGGAAGTAGTGTGGTTATCCTTTATTCTACTTGTCAAACAGACTTTACACCTGGACTAGTGGCATATACATCCGCTTATCCAATAACTTGCAAAAAGAGCTGGCAACGGGATGCCCAGTCCCAATTAATTACAACTTTAACCGCTTAATTCTCTTCACACTTTTGCCCTGAATTATCAGTAAGCATTGACAAACAGTGAAATATCTGCGTGTGTAAACCAAAGAGAAAGAGGGATGATCTGCCTTGCTGGTAGAAATAACGTCCTTCATGGGAGCCGCTCTTAAAAGTCTGTTTGACAGGGAGAATACTGTTTTCACCCGCTACCATTCGTTGACAATTAACAAACACCTCTCAAAACTTAATTTTTGCTCTCTATATGATTTCAAAAACTTAAAAGCTCTAGCACATGACTTAATCCCTGCTTCCCTCTGCGAAGGGCCTTTCTTTTACTTTTCATGTTGAGTCAGTACACCTATTTCCTTCTTCCTTGAGCAAGCATTTGAGTTGTTGTGATTCAACCATATATATATCGTTAATATTGTCAATCATGTCTTTTATCCTTCCTTGTCTTAGCACAAAGACTTTTGCCTCTAAGAATATAGCTTTGCAAGTTATCAATGACTGTAAAGAAGGTGTGATAATTGAGTGTGGAAGTTCTGCAATATAAGCTCTAATATAAAGACTCCTTTCGAAAGATAAGTATTGATTGCTTATTGTTCTATGACCAAGAATGAAGTGTGCCATTACTAATCTATAATTTCCTTCGTGTATTTTTATTGTGGTTGTTTCACTACTCATGTTCAAGTTAGGTTATATGAAGAGTAGTTGCTGTTTAAAATGAGTTGTGTTGTTTAGTAATTACTGATGCTTCTTGTCCGTATTCTTTATTATCGACGCTTCACTCCATAAACTTTTGTTCTAGTTTACTGAGCTCAGCTTTCGCTTGGGGACAAGCGAGGTCTAAGCTTGGGGGGGTTGATACGTCCATTTTGCATCACTATTTTATAGCATAATTTACTGTTATTCAATGATATATTTCATATTAAGAGGAGTTACTTATGTTATTTTGTCTTATTTTGCATGTTTGATGATCATTGGATAATTAACTGCCGGAGTCAGATTTCAGCTGGAAAAAGCACGTCAAGGCACTATATTTCTGGAGCACTAAAAATATTTCCAAGAAGACAGATGTTCCTATTTTATCAGAAGATGGACTAAGCCAAAAGGGGAGGCTGAGATGGGCCAGGAGGGGCCCACACCACCCCTGGGCGTGGGGCCCACCTTGACCACGCCCTAGCCAGGTGTGGTGCCCCTGGCCCACCTCAGGCGCTCCCCCTTCGCGTACTTCATCCCCCAGAAACCCTAAGACACGGGGAGTCAGAGAGAAAATATTCCGCCGCCTCCACGAGGCGGAAACAACAGAGAGAGAAAAAGCTCTCCGGCAGGGAGAAATCTGCCGGGGAAATTCCCTCCCGGAGGGGGAGATCATCGCCATCCTCATCGTCATCGTGCTGGACTTCATCGGGATCATCATCATCATCATCTCCACCGCCATCACCACCATCACCGCTGCACCATCTCGTTCCGCTGTAACATCTAGGGCTATACTTTGTTTAGTTCATAGGGGAAACTCTCCCGGTGTTAATTACTCCTTGTGGTTGATGCTATTGAGTTTTATCGGTGAATTAAAGTATATGTTCAGATCGCTATCCATCATTATATCACCTCTGATCATGATCCATATGATGTCTCGTGAGTAGTTCGATTAGTTCTTGAGGACATGGGAGAAGTCACGCTGTTAGTAGTGGAATTATGTTGAGTAATATTTAATGGTTTGATATTTAAGTTGTGGTGCTATTCTTCTAGTGGTGTCGTGTGAACGTCGACTACATGACACTTCACCTTTATGGGCCTAGAGGAATGCATTGTGGATTTGGTTGCTAATTGTGGGGTTGCCGGAGTGATAGAAACCTAAACCCCCGTTAGTATACCGGTGCACAAGGGAGCGTAGGATCTCAGAGTTTAAGGCTGTGGTTAGATTTATCTTAATTACTTTCTTGTAACTGCGGATGCTTGCAAGGGGTATAATCACAAGTATGTATTAGTCCAAGTAAGGGCGGTGCATTAGCATAGGTTCACCCACACAACACTTATCAAAACAATGAAGATTAATCAACTATGTGAAGCGAAAGCACTTGACTAGAATCCCGTGTGTCCTCAAGAACATTTTGTCATCATAAGTAAACCAACCGGCTTGTCCTTTGCTCTAAAAAGGATTGGGCCACTCGCTGCAATTATTATTACTGTCTTTTACTTACTTGCATTTTATTTACCTGCTATATCAAAAACCCCTAAAAACTTGTCTGCTAGCATTTACAGCGAAACCTTTACCGAAACTCCTTGTCAGCACCTTCTGCTCCTCGTTGGGTTCGACACTCTTATTTATCGAAAGTACTACGATACACCCCCTATACTTGTGGGTCATCAGTGCCTTCCTTTTCATTCACTTTCCAAGAGCATAAGTATTGAAATATCCATGATTCATTAATTTGCTCAAAAGATACTAGATTCTAACAAGAGTGTTTCATATCCTTTTTATTAACCCTTCCTAACTTTTTATCCTACAAGACTATATCTCAACCTTAAACTATTAATTTTCAAGTCATATTGACTCATTCTCTTTACTTATTTTATAATGAGATAATTCTACAATTGTCCAACACACTCAAATTAATTAAATTCAAGGCAAGATGTGACTGAAACCTCTAAATATGCCACGCTCATTTGCATGAGTGTTACCCATAAATCTCCAAACAAGAGAATCATGGATGACACCATACTTTAATATTCATTGATAAACCACAAGATAGGGATACATGATAATGCTCCATGAGCTCACACACGCCTAAGAGAGATTGATAACTAAACGATAAAAGCAAAACACACCATGACTAGATAGATATGATAAACGAGTAAAGATAAAGACTAGGTTGAACTCCCCCAAGCTTGACGTTTTGCTAGAGGCTCTTTATTTCTCTCCTTATTGATCTCATAATAATTATCTTCAAGTTCTCCAACGATGCTCATCATAAGATTGTAGGCTTCCTCAAACTTGCTTGCAGCTTTTCCCAGTTTCTCCATGAGATTCTTCTCCACCGTCTTCTTGCTAGGCCTCCACTCCGGGCTTGGTACTTTTACATTCGGGATCTTACGATCCCATTCACCAGGATAGTTCTCTTGGGTGGCACGCTGGAATTCCCTGTCAATAAGAGCAGAAACCATGTTTTTGCTAGCAAGTGCGCGCCTAGGAGCCTTCCCTCCTATGCTCATGCGCGCCGTCTACCTCTTGTTTCCAAGAGACATGTTCACCCTCACACCAGCAACGGAGATAGGAGAAGGTGGTGTTGTTGCAATAGGTGCGATGCCGACGAAGGGCTTGTATTCTTTCTCTTCCGCTTCCTCCTTCTCCATCTCCTCCTCGTCGGGCTTGTAGTCTTCATCATCCGAGTAGTCCTTCCTCTTCCTATTCCTCCTCCATATGGACGTGGGGCTGTTGCCCTCGAGTTCATCATCATCGTCCATGGAGGAGCATTGGATGGAGTCTCCCGAAGACATAGCTAAAAACCTGACAGGCAGAAACAGCAAAAGCAAAGATCGCTCGAGAACGCTCGGTGCGAGATTAGATCAACGAAAAGGGGTATATATTGACGGTTTTTAGGTCAAGACGAAGCGTCGGAGACGAAAAC
Organism: Poa pratensis; assembly: GCA_947311845.1. NCBI lineage: Eukaryota > Viridiplantae > Streptophyta > Magnoliopsida > Poales > Poaceae > Poa > Poa pratensis. The sequence goes on from CAMZMU010000100.1 coordinate 31,515,091, forward strand.
GAGACGAAACGGGACTCCGAGGGGTGAAAGAAGTGGGCCCACGCAGCCAAAGAATCTGGCCACATGGGACCCCCTCTTTCCTTCCTCGGGGCTCCGTTCCTTCCAGGTTTCTTGTCCCACACGTTAATTTCCATAAAAAATGACTCTCGTAAAAAATTTACGCAATCTCGAGAAACTTCCCAACACAAAAGTTACCTATTATTGATTTTGGGTTTCTGAAACTGCAAAATTCTTCGCAATTACCTCCTCCGGTGTCTTTAAATTCAACTCCTCCACCTTTCCGATGAAGCTCCTTCCTGCAATATAATGTTTAAGGCGTTGTCCATTGACTACATGAGGTTTACCTTTCATATCACCGTGAAGACGGATAGCTCCTGAACGGTACACCTCCTGTATCACTAATGGTCCCTGCCACTTTGAAGCCAACTTCCCTGCAGAAAACTTGAAACGAGAGTTGTATAATAAAACTTGATCACCTACTTTGAATTCTTTTCTCTTAATTTTCTTGTCATGCCAAATCTTAACTTTCTCTTTAAACATTCTGGCACTTTCATAAGCTTCATTTCTCCATTCATCTAGTAGGTTTAAATCAAGAATTCTCTTCTCTCCCGCAGTTTTAAAATCAAAGTTCAATTGTTTAATAGCCCATCTAGCTTTATGTTCTAATTCCACAGGTAAATGATAAGCTTTTCCATAAACCATTTTATAAGGAGACATTCCCATAGGATTTTTAAAAGCAGTTCTATAAGCGCACAATGCATCATTAATTTTACGCGGCCAGTCAGACCTAACTTATTCACTGTCTTTTCCAAAATGAGTTTAATTTCCCTATTACTTAATTCAACTTGTCCACTTGTTTGGGGATGATAAGGAGATGCAACTCTATGATTAACATTATATTTTGCCAATGTTTTCCTAAGAATACATGTAAGAAATGAGAACCACCATCAGTAATTAAAAACCTAGGAACACCAAACCTGGGGAAAATGATGTCCTGAAGCATCGTCGTTGCTGTGGCATGATCTGCACTTTTGGTTGGAATTGCTTCCACCCACTTTGTAACATAATCCACAACCAAAATATGAGTATGCTTTGTCTTTGATGCTGGGAAAGGTCCCATAAAGTCAAAACCCCACACATCAAATGGCTCAAGTGGTAAAGAATAATTCATAGGCATTTCATTTCTCCTACCAATATTTCCTACATATTTGCACAAGATTTAACAAAATAAATCTCCTGCATGATGCCCTCCATAGGGACTGTCATGACAATCTCTTATAATTGCCTGTTGTTCATGCTCAGGTACACAACGTCTAATAATACCATCCACACTTTTCTTATAAAAGAAAGGATCATCCCAAAAATAATCTCTAAGATCATAAAAGAATTTCTTTCTTTGTTGAAAAGTGAAGTGTGGTGGTAAAACTTTACCAACAATAAAATTTGCATAGTTAGCAAACCATGGAGATGCAACTTTAGCACTAGAAACATTAATATTTGCAAGTTGTTCATTAACAAAACTATCATTAATAGGAATATGATCATCAGGTATATTTTCCATTCTAGAAAGATGATCAGCTACTTGATTATCTTCCCCTTTCCTATCAACAATGTGTAAATCAAATTCTTGCAATAAAAGTACCCATCTTATTAGTCTAGGCTTAGCATCTTTCTTATTCATTAAATATTTAATAGCAGAATGATCAGTAATATAAGGTCTAAATTTGTCACAAGCAAATAGCACTGCTAAAAATTCTTTTTCAGTTGTAGCATAATTCCTTTGAGCAGCATCAAGTGTTCTACTAGCATAATAAATAACATTCAGTTTCTTATCAACACGTTGGCCCAAAACAGCCCCAACTGCATAATCACTATCATCACACATAATTTCAAAAGGCAATTTCCAATCAGGAGGTTGAATAATAGGAGCACTTATTAAAGCATTCTTCAAAATATTAAAGGACTCAATACAATCATCATTAAAAGAGAAAGGAACATCCTTTTGCAAAAGATTGGTTAGAGGTTTTGATATTTTGGAGAAATCTTTATTAAACCTACGGTAAAAATCTGCATGTCCAAGAAAACTTCTTATACCTTTGATGTCCCTTGGGTATGGCAGCTTTTCAATAGCTTCTATCTTTGCTGGGTCAAGTTCTATTCCTCTTCCAGAAATCCGATGCCCAAGGACAGTGCCTTAAGTAACCATGAAGTGACACTTCTCCCAATTAAGAACCGAGTGTTGGTCTTCACAACGCTGCAAAACTTTGTTAAGGTTGAACAAGCAATTATCGAAGGAAGTACCATACACAGAAAAATCATCCATAAAAACTTCCATTATCTTTTCAATATAATCAACAAATATAGCATTCATGCATCTTTGAAAAGTAGCAGGAGCATTGCACAAACCGAATGGCATTCTCCTATAAGCAAATGTACCATATGGGCAAGTAAAAGTGGTCTTTTCTTGATCATCCTTATGGACAGGAATTTGTGAGAAACCTGAATAACCATCTAAATAGCAAAAGTGAGAGTGTTTAGACAACCTTTCTAACATTTGATCAATAAATGGCAATGGGTAATGATCTTTACGAGTTGGTTTATTTAACTTCTTGAAATCAATACACATCCTATAACCAACAACAGTACGTTGAGCCACAAGTTCATCCTCATCATTTGCAACAACAGTCATTCCTCCCTTTTTAGGAACACAATGAACATGACTAACCCACTTACTATCAGCTATGGGATAAATGATACTGATCGCCCTTCACGTAGTTACCCCACAACGGCGCCAGAAAACGGTCTTGACGGCCCTTCGTGTGGTTACCTGCGTGAAAAGTAAATGGGTTAGGTTGAGACTCCAAGTGCAGAGTGTATGTAGTAGTGGAAGACAGTTTTCCCCACGAGGGGTGACTCGAGGGTTTAATATCGAACTCTCGGGGAACCAGTATTTCAGGTGTTATCTCCTTATCCTTCTCTTGAGAACCTGCAACAAAATAAATTGTTTTGTGCCCTCAACCTCACCAAGTGGTTGTCAAGCACATGGTGTGAGAATGATAATAAAATAAATATGCAAACAGTAGTAAATATGCAATGATGATGGTAGTAATGATAAATGATATTTTTGGGTTTTTTATAATGAATGCAAGATGTAAAAGTGTTTTTGTATTTTCGGATTTAATAATGGCAGCAAACAAAAGTGGTGATAAAGTGTTGGAAAGGTGTTTCTTATGATTAAAAATGGACCGGGGTTCATGGTTTCACAAATGCACTCTCTCTTGATAACGTGGTAGACAATGGAACACTAAAATTAACATGTAAGATGGCAAGACATGGTTTGACAAGTTATTAATAATATGGGCATCACGTCCTAACATAGAGATCTCAAGTATAAGTTGTCTCTCTCTTATGCTCCACCAAGATGCGAACTAAATCATAACACCTTAGTAATTAAGATAAATCAGAGCATAGCAATAAGTTCAATGACATGAAGTTAAAATAAGAACATGCTAGATCTAGTCATGGAGATAGTGGCCAAGGTCACATCCACTCTCCGGTAGCATGGTATTTTTGTTTATCCCTAGTGAGGCAACAAAGTAAGGTAGAAAACCCAAGTGGATCGCAGAACTTTCTCTCACGTTCACTGCACTAGCCACCCCCCGTTACTCCAACTAATGCACACGTTCCCCCTCACATGCTCTCATAAACATGCTTGATCATGACAAGTAAATAAGAACGGGTACATAATATGCATCTACTTTCATAACTGAAACAAAACCATTGCAATCTCAAACATGTATTAACTCATAATAAAGATCCACCACAAAGGAATTACATAGATGACCGTAATCATGTTCAGCAGCTCATACGGTACTAATTAGTGAAGCTCATAGAGAGGAGAGATACATAAGTTACTTCCACAAACCCATAGTCCAGGGGTGGACTACTCCCTCTTCATCTTGGTGTCGGTGGAGATGTTGTTGGAGGGGAAGGAGACCACACCGGCAGCGCCCCGCCGGAGTTTTCCCCCTCCAATCTTCAGCTCCAGGTATCTGTTTCGTGGTTTCTGTGTTTCTGCGGCGCTCCCTTTCGCGAAAGCCCTGGGGGGTCTATATATAGTCATTTTTAGGTCAAGACGATGCTTCGGGAAGAAAGATCGACGGCAGCGGAGGCCCGAGGGCCAACTTGGTGGGTCCCACGCGGTCAGGGAATCTAGCCGCGTGGGCCCACCCCTTTGGGCCTTCTGGTCTCCGTTTCTTCGATTCCTTTGCGCCTACGTTTCGTTCCTTCCAAAAAAGTGATCCCCGTAAAGTTTCAGGTCATTTGGACGTCGTTTGGGTCCCTGAAACATCAAAATATAGAAAAAGGGGTTTTCTGACAGCGCAGGGTTAATTCCAGAAATGGGGAAGTTGTTAATTATCTCCAAAACTCAATATAAATCATGAATATAACCCTTATATGATGCAAATAACATGGAATAACATGTAATAAAATGTAAAGTTCATGTATGCATTTTACATGCATCAGATACCAGCTTCAATAAGTCTTATTACCTCTTTTCTTACCACTTCTTTCAATTTTGGATGGACACGACGTTCATAATCAACAACAGGTTTTGCATCCTCCTCCAAATTAATTTTATGCATACATAGAGCTGGGCTTATACCTTTAAGATCATCAAGAGAGTATCCAATGGCTGGTCGGTGAGCTTTAAGCACATCAAGTAATTTTTCTTCTTCTTCAGCTGAAAGGTTAGCACTAATAATGACAGGATATATGCTCTTCTCATCCAGGTATGCATATTTAAGATTTTTAGGCAAAGGTTTTAATTCAAAACTAGGATCCCCTTTAGGTGGTGGTAGCACTCCTAAATTATCAGGTGGGATATGCAATTGTAATTGTGGGGGTTGTTGCCATAATATTTGTTCTAGAACATCTTTTTCTTCATCATTAAATGGTTCATCTTGATTAAGCATGTAACGTTCTACCACGTCTGATGAAGCTACAGCTATATGAGCAAGAGTTTCAACTATATCTTCAGAAATTGGCTCTTTCTCTGAATGTTTATCAGCAAATTTAGAAAAGTTGAATTCAAGTCTTTCTCAAGCACACTTAATAAACACTTTCTCTTTTAGCAAATTAATTTCAGCACCAACAGTGTGTAAGAAAGGTCTACCAAAAATGATAGGACAAAATGAATCTTGAGGGCAACCAAGCACAATAAAATCAGCAGGATATTTTATTTTGCCAACCAATACTTCAACATCTCTAACAATTCCAAGTGGATTAATATAATCTTTATTAGCAAGTTCAATTGTCATACCTGTCTCTTCCATAATGATAGGATCAATATCAGGCTTGATTTCAAGATAAAGAGAATATGGAATGACACTAATACTTGCTCCAATATCACACAAACCATGATAACTTGAAGTCCCAATAGAGCATGATATAACAGGCTTACCAACCTTGGCCGAATTATCTTTAATGACTTTAGTAGCATCTTCACATAAATAAACATCAACAGGGTCTTCTTCATTTAATTGTTTGATAATCGAAATTTGACTGTTGACTTCCACCTGTTCATAAGGCTGAGAACATCTTCCTTTACTCTTGTTAGTAACAGCAATAAGTAAATTCTCCTTAACTTGGTTTGGATATGGAGGTGGTTCAACATACTCTTCAATTGTCACAGATGACACTGGTTCTACCTGTTTAATAACTTTAGGAACAACAATAGATTGTTTAATAGGTTCAACATAAACTTCAAACCCACTTTTAGGAACACCAATATGATCAGCAAAAGTTTTAGCTATCTCAATTATAACATAAGGATCAAGAGCAAAATTATCACTCAGATTCTTAAACAAAATAGAAGTAGAGAAGTTCTCTACACATGAATATCCATAGTCCAAATAGGGCTCATTACCTTTATCAAGATCCCAATGACAAGTGTTCTCAGCAATAGTCTCCAATAAATCCCATGCTTCTTCTTCAGTATTATTTGTAAAACTTCCACCAGACGAATTATCCAGAAATTCCTTTTGTTTCATTGGTAGCCCCACATAAAAGTTTATCAATATAATTTTCCTTGTAAGATCATGACAAGATTTTTGCGAAGGAGTTCCTTTAACCTCCCCCAAGCTTGAGTAATACTCTCTCCCAGATGTGGCCAGAAATTAAATATATAGCAGCGGTTCTCATAAGCTTCTTTAGGAGTAAAATAATTAAGAAAGAAAACCTTCCTCAAAATACTCTATTCAATAATGACTTCTTCATCCAAAGACCTGAACCAAATACGAGCATTACCAGATAAAGACAAATATAATAGCTTCCTTTTTACCTGATCCTCAGAAATACCAGGAAGCCTAAATAAGCCACATATGTCTTCAATTGTCTCCACGTGTTCACGTGCAGACTTAGTTCGATCCCCTGTAAATGGATTTTTCATAACTCTTTTAACATGACCAATGGGAATTTTAAATCCCACTTTAGGTACCTCAGACACAGTAGTTTCAACCACTTTAGGAGTAGTGGCATAAGCACTTTCATATAAAGCAAGATGCAGCGAGGCAAGATTCATAAATGCCATAGTAACAATGAGATAAAACAGTAAATAAAATTCAGCTTTCAAGTTTCCTTACCAAACTTCTTACCAATAGCGCTACGCTCTCCGGCAACGGCGCCAGAAAAGTGTCTTGATGATTCCCAAGTGCAGGAGATCAATTGTAGTACCTTTCGATTAGAAAAGGTTGTCGAACCCACGAGGAGCTGAAGGTATTGGTTAGCAAGAATGATAAATAAAACAATGAAAGATGCAAGTGTTTTTGGGATTTTTGGTTGTATAGTTGCAAGAAAGTAAAAATGCTGAATATAAATGATAGCAAGTAAAAAGCTCTCAAAGAGAGAAAGCCCAATCCTCTATGTGGCAAGAGGACAAGCTCAAGTGATGTGTAACTTATATGTGGAAAACGTTCCCGAGGGTAGCATGGATACTGCTAGGCATAGAGATTTATTAAACAACACGTTGAATATCTTGTCAAGTTTTAATCTTCTTTGGACGGAGCCATTGTTAGGTAAAGCTAAATAAATAAACTAAACCCCTTATGATGGATCATGTGGCCAAGTAAATGACTGCACAAGAATTATTAAGACATAAAGTCCCACCATAGCATTACACTCTAAGGTCCCCGATACTAATACCCTCATAATGCAACTTCATGACTCGGTCTCAGGTTTACATGTCCCCCCAAGTGTAGCGGACCTGCACTTAGAAAATGGCAGGTCCCTGTGTATAGTGCAAACCCCTGGATCGTTTCATTTGCACACACAGTTTAAGACGAATATCACAACATTGTATCAATTTATTACACGAATGATCCAGAACTTAGGAAAAATAAATGTTCATTACATCCTTGCATAGCACTAAGGCTAGCTTGAAAAAGTAAAGCAGCGGAAATTTATTCTTCATGGAGTCTCCATCATCTTCATGTGCCACAGGCGAACATGTTGGTTGCAGACTCGAAACCTTTAACGTAAACTTACTCATCGTCAGAGCAATCTGCAACAAATAAAATTTTGCAACAGAGTGGGTCAGAACCATTAAAAAAATGGATCTGGCAAGTGAAACTATGTGGACACTTAGTGGAATAACTCTAATAACTTATATGCATATTTGGCTGGTGGAGTTCAAGGCTAATTTGCATAAAGCCAATTTTTCCTATCTCTTTATAAAACACTTTTCTTTTGTCAAAACAGGTATGGCATGAAAACCACCTTCTTGTTTACCTTTGTTCAACCTTCAAAATTTTAACTTAAGAAATTGGAATGTTGGGAGCCTCCGTTGATGTCCTTGATCAGCTGCTCAAATTGTCCGTAACCGGGGACACGGCTAAGTACTTAGTTTTAACTCTCGAGAGGGTGTGCACTTTCACCACGAGACTCAAACAACCCTTCTGTCCTTGACCCTCATGTAGTGAAAAGAAAAGGAGAAGCCTGAGACGAGACCTTTGGAGAAAAGTCAAGGCAGAGCCATTATACCACGTGGCTGCACTGGAAGCATCTTCACTTGGAGAAAACTTTGGTCCCTTTTTCCTGGGTAGCCGTCCTCAAGTGAACTCTCAGGTAAGAACCCCCACATACCATGGTCCTAAGTATAGTAAACTATCTTAGGTGAAAACCCCCATGAACATGGTCCTGAGTAGACACTCAACTCATACATCCAATCAATCCCAAATCCACACAGGTGTTTCATTTTAACTTTAGTAGAAATTAGCCTCTTCAATAAAACATCATTTGCATAGCTTCAATATTTCTACTAAGTTATCATAGGATGCTAGACAACTAGTAAAAGGATATAGTGTAGTTTTCAGCATAGCAATACTATCCAACACATGCTTATAGAAAATACACTAAGTCATACATAGGTAAAATACATAGGAAAATTTATGAGGGTGTGCCACTTGCCTTGGCAACAGGGAGAGCAGCAAAAGCCTTCGTCTCTCTCCGAAATTTCTAACACATCAAACAAGCCACAATAAACATGCAATCATACCAAACTCTTTTTAAGGAAAAATATGCCATGCATGATATGCAAAAATACTCTATGGAAATATGACATGCATGATGTGCAAAACAACTTGAGGAACATGGACAAAATAACTTAATCAAGTTGACTAGTTCAAGGTCAAGATTGGGCAAAATAAACTGGATATAATCAACTTAAATTGGTGGTATGGTTGCTCCAAGTCTTCAAATGTTTGGTCTTCAAAGAATCTTCAACTAGCACTCTAGGGACTTAGTCATAAACACAAAGACTTGGTCTATGTCCAAAGTAAAACACAGAATTAGGAAGAAAGAAAAAGGATAGAAAAGAAAAGGATGTAGTTGGTCTTCAAGGATCATCTTCAATCTTCCTTGTCATTCCTTCCATGGTGTGGTGACTCCATTGCTTCTTGTAGGACTTGATGATTTTGCAGACTTCATCATTTGGTACCACCAGGGCTGGTCTTAAATTTAACTTGCTACACCACTAAGTCAAATGGAGAGGAAAGAAAAAGAAAGAAAGACTTAGAGAAAAATAGGTGGTTGGTCTTCTTGAAGTTCCTCTTGATTTTCTTCTAAGTACTTTTACTTCTTAGAGATGCTTCTGGAGTCTGTTTTCTTGGTTAAGTCCTTCATTGGCCTTCCAGCTTCATGTTGAGAAACCCAAGGATGACAAAATAATTTCTAAGGAAAGTACACCATTTAGAAGATGCTAAATTTTACTAAGGAAATACTTAACCAATTTTAAAATGCCAAATTTTTCTAAGGAAAAATATTGGCAAAAAGAGTTATCAAAATATTTTCTAAGGAAAATGATATTGTTGAGAGGCCATATTTTCTAAGTACCTTGTCATGCATCTCAACCTTCCAAATTATCACTAAGTTAATATATAGCTCGAATAAGTGACGAAAATAATTTTTAAACATTAAGTATTATTAAAAATCCTCCTTAAAAGGAGATAAATACAAATAAATAGTAATTCGCAGAAAAATAATCTACAAAAATATTAGGAAGGTTCCTACGGCTAAAGATTAACTAAACAAAGTTATAACAATTGGATTTGCCCAAAAATAATTTTTAAAACTCAAGTTATGTCAAATTTACTTAAACAAACAATTTGAAAATTTGAACTTATTTAAATTTGTCAAAACATGAAACTAACTATACCGAAAGTTTCTACAAGTCATAAGCTTTCCAAAAATATAAAGTTTGCAAAATTTGGCCGAGCCAATAAAAATTAATGATTGTTCTAAGTTACAGGGCCTTTCTGCAAAATTGACGGTCTTCTCCACGCAGGCGTTGACCGCTGACTTTGACTGCTGACTGGCGCTGATGGGGCGTTGACGGGGCGCTGACGAGGATGCTGATGCGGCGTGCTCTGATTGGCGCGTACCGCTTCGCGGCGTGGATCTAATCTACAACGTCCATCCGCGATCTAACGACCGAGATCGAAGACCAAAAAGTGGCGGCGCGATCTAGCCGGAGTTTGCTCCGGCAACCTAATTGTATGGCGGCACCATGGCCGGAATAAGTGAGAGAGAGAGAAGGGATGCGGTTCATACCACGAGGATCGGAAGGTCGTGGCGAGGTCGAGGAAGGGGTCGCGACGGACGGGCGCGGTCTGCTTCTCCCCGTATCGCTCGCCGGAGGTGGTCCCGCGGCGGACGGTGGAGGTCGATGAAGCGGGCGTCGATCTGGTGCACGCAAAAAATGCGCAAAAGGGTCAGGGAGGTGCGCCCGAACGAATAGAAGAGGATGGCAGCAATGGGGTGGCTCGGGGTGGTCCATGCTCACCGGATTTTGCAGTTCTTGCCGGCGGCAATGGCGGACGGCGGCAGCGAATTGTGGGCAGCCTGGTATCGGTGGAGCTAGGGTTTTTGGGGGGAAAGAATACGGCGGTGTTGGGGTTTATATGGGGGGCAGAGGAACGAGAGATTCGCACCAAACGCAACGAAATCGAGCCGGATTCGGTTAGGGTTTCGGGGAGATTTTCCTGCACTGCAGGTTGAAGGTGATGACGTCATCGCCTGCGTCATGGGTGGGGCCCGCATGTCAGTGGAAGAAGGGAGGGAGAGCACGGGCTGGGCTTCGCGCACGCGGTTAGCTGCTGGGCTTCGGCCCAGTTAGCTCGTCTCTATTTTTTTTTGAACTCTTTTCCTTTTCTATTTTCCGAAATGTTTTTCTATCTTTCAAAATGTGACTCCAAATGAATTCAAACCAACTTGGTAAAATTTGTAAAAATAAACTTTATCATTTTAAATAGTCAAACACACTTTTCAATTACTTTTCATAAATATAAATTTGAAATATTGCATAATTGCTTAATTGACATTTTATGCCAAATTTAAACTAGGGCTTTGAATAAAATCATTTGTGGTTTAATAGAAACAAATAAAATACCACAAATGTAAATATTTGAAAATAATTTATTTTCCAAATAAGTACAATCAAATCACAACCAAAATTTAGACATAACAAATAAAACCATAATAATCAAAAACAATGTATAGGGCATAACTTGCCCTTTTAATATATTTTCTTAAATATGTTTTCAAGTGGAATTATATTTCCAACTTTTGAAATTTTTAAATGCAAACAATGCAAGAAGATGATGAATGAATGCATGACTTTGAATTTGCAAATCAAAATATATATAGTTTTCAAAAAGTTTTTGATTTTTCGGAATTTTCAAAATTTTGAAAAACCTGGGATGTTACACCAAGTCTCCCTCAATTCATTACACTACGGTGTTCTCCTATGAGCCCATATAGGTGAAGTGTTGTGCAGTCGACGTTCGCACAACACCATCATAGAATCACATAAAAAGATAAACACTAGACAAAATACCAACACATGTCATATATAAATCATTGCCAATTCATCCTATGCCCTCAGGAACAGACGGGAACTACTCACAACGTGCAAACATAATGATATTCAGTGGCATAAGTGGTACAACACAATCTGAAAATATAAATTCACCGCCAAATAATGACAAGTACTCAATCACAAACATGAATGTAGCACAAGACAAGTATCTAGGGTATAACAACTCTCAAACTACGAGGGGAGCGGAGTGGATCACGGAGATGGTGCTGGTCTTGGTGATGGTGATGATGTAGAGGCCTCCTCCCACGCCAAGGAGGAGAGGTGATGACGATGACGATGATTTCCCCCTTCTCCGGAGCTCCGGAGCAGCACGATCTGACCCCCCTCGGAGGGAATCAGGAGTTTCACCGCCGCCGCGGCCTCGGATGGACTTGGGAAAATTAGGGCGTAACTTTTCGGGCGAGACGAAGCGTGTTAAAAAGCCCCGAGCGAGGAAGTGCCCGAGGCTCCGGATGATGGGCCCCACGCGGCCAAAGAATCTGGCCGCGTGGGCCCCCTCTTTTGGGCCTCCTGGCTCTCCTCCCTTCGATCTTCTTCCCACTGCTGTTCTCCCGATGAAAAACCAGCTGTGCAATTTTCCTTTTCTTATTTGGGTCCCTGTAGCTCCTGAAACATTAAAAACAAGAAAAAAGAGGTTTTCTGCCTCCCAGAAATTAAATACCAAAAATAGGGACTTTGTATGAAAGTTCCATAAATCATCTAAAACATGTAAAAACAATGATATAACAATGCCAATAACATTCTAATATGATAATATAAGTTGTATAAATGATGATATAAAATACACGTATCACCTATCATGATCAATATCATCTTATTGTAATGCTACATGTTGTGTTTGCTGGGATCCGATGAATATTGATACTATGATCAAGTTGATTATCAATCTATTTTATATGTTATTTATGATCTTGCATGCTTTCGTTACTAGTAGATGCTTTGGCCAAGTAGATGCTTGTAACTCCAAGAGGGAGTATTTATGCTAGATAGTGGGTTCATGCCTCCGGTAATCTGGGCGAGTGACTACAACGTCTAAGGTTGTGGATGTGATGTTGCCACTAGGAGTAAAACAGCAATGCTTTGTCTAAGGATAATTGTGTTGTTTATATTATGCACATTACTTAATGCAATAATCTGTTGCTTGCAACTTAATACCAACGGGGAACACGGATGTCAACCTGAAGGTGGATTATTAGTCATAGATGCTGTTGTATAATGGTCTATGTATCTTGTTGTAATGCCCAATTGAATATCATAGTAGTCATCTTGTCATATATATGCATTGTCATGCGCTCTCTATTCATCAATTGCCCAGCTGTAATTTGTTTACCCAGCATGTTAGTTATCTTTTATGGAGAGACACCACTAGTGAACTGTGGACCCCGGTCCATTCCTTTACACTGATAATACAACCAACTGCAATCATTGTTCCTTTTCATTCTCTGCAATTAAACACTATTTTCCACACCATACGTTTAATCCTTTGTTTACAGCAAGCCAGTGAGATTGACAACCTCACTGTTTCGTTGGGGCAACGTAGTTTGATTGTGTTGTGTGCAGGTTCCACGTTGGTGATAGAGTAAACGGCGCCACCAACAACCTTCAGAGGTGCCTTTTACTCCTACTGGATCTGACACTCCTGGTATCTTACTGAGGGAAAAATTGCTGCTGCACTGCTTCATACCTTCCTCTTGGGGTCTCCCAACGAACGTGTGCTTTCACGTCATCAAGAAACTCCCATTGAAGATATGAAATTACTACGGACTCGGGGAACTCATTTACTCGCGTAGAAATAAGTTCAACTTGCCAACCTACCATCTTCCATCAACCCCTCACTTTAACCGCTGACTCCAGGGAGCCGGCATACAGCTAATCGTCACGTCATACCCATCGAAGAGATGAAATTACTACGGACTCAGAGAACACATTTAATCGCATAGAAATAACTGCAACCTACCAACCTACCACGCTCATTAATATTTCGTTCAACCCCTCACTCAACCTCCCAACATCCCATCAAGCGGATCGCACACAAGAGAGTGGCTACCGTTCGGTGGAGCAACACGTCGTTTGTCCACTGTTCCTACGCAGTGCCCTCTATTAAGCCAGCCAATGTCTGTTTCTCCTCCCCCTTACCGTCGCTGCCGTCATTGACCACCTACAGCAGCCGGACGAGATAACTCCACTGCTCAGCGGCGTCGATAGTGGACGAGCGAGAAAGGTTCTCCAAATGTTTGATATTCATTATTTGTTTGGAATCACCAATAGATTTGGATGAGTTCGATCTATCTGCCGACTCCACCCGTTCGGTGGCCAAAAGACATGACAGGAGGGGCAAACACATAACCTAGAACCCTACGCTTTTGAGTCCGACTCCAGGAAGCCAGCGAAACTGGATGGTACGGAGGGAAGGAGACACCGGCAAAGCCAGCATCACGAGCTGTAAAAGAATATTCTTGGTGTCCCATCTAGATGGACACCCGCCACCGATGATTTCACAAGAAAGCTACCACCGGCCGGCATTGTCATTCCCACAACCATGACGAGCCATTGACAAACATTAGAACCTGCAACACGCCGACCACAAACACACAACGTCTAGTCGAAATTAATGGTCCTACCAATAAGTATATTTTTTCTTCAACGACCCACGATCACATTAACATCGGGCCAGTGAAGGTCTATCTATCCAAAGCTCACCGCACCGGCTATATATATTTGAACCGGCAACATCCCTACGTTCACACCTCCATCCACAACCGCCTCCCCATTTAAGGACCATTCCCTTTTCACCTGGTCGAAGATAAGGGAAAGCTAGATCTCTCATGCTAGATCCAAGACGATGCCAGCCTCACATGAACATCGAAGGTCAGAAGCACCTCCGAGTTCTACGGAGAAACGACACATCCTCACCTCGACAACGTTGCTCCTTATCATCCACGACCTTTTCCTCCTCCTTGACCTTTTCTGAATGGAAGGTAACTAACGAAATTTCCGTCTTTGTACAAATTGGGACCTCAGATTCGGCAAAATAGTGTTACGAGCCGTGTGTATATTTCTTTCTAGGTGAAAGTCTAGGTTTCTCGTTCTTTTGTTTCAGTAAACACAACCATGCGTTATCAATTATATTTGATTTCTTCTGAACATATCTATCCATTAGATCTAGAATGACATCAATGTCAGACTACACGACTACTGTTTGTAGTGCTATTAATTTGCTTTCGAAGCTAATGCATTTCTTGTTATATTCCTACCTTACTATCAATAATAACATATGACAGGAATCTTATTTTGGTGACACTGTACAAGAGGGCAGCTATATCTGGTAGCATGCAGTAGTGTACACAACTGTATAGTGTACAACAATTCTGCAATAAATTTGTAAGTTTTTTCCATGTTATTTATCCGTCATGTCAAGTGTTTTTTATACCATACGTACACTAAACTAAAATCTTCTCTAATTCTATTTCGGCGACCACTTCCAAGATAAGCCACCCTTCCAAAAGAGGAAGACATGTACAACATTTTAGATTGTACATGTTAGGGTAGCCCACAATATCACACAATTCAACAAAGTGACCCCAACCCGTTGCTCTTGCAATGTTATGGTGCACTACACAAGATACTTTTTTAGTTAAGAATGTCTTGTACAGTGTGACCAAAATATCACAACAATGGCGAGAACAAAGAACTACATGCACAACAATTAGAATAGCCGGCCTTCAAATCCGGCCGATTGAGGGAGCCGACATTCACAACGATTTGATGTATTCGTGCACCAACGCTGAGTTGCACATGTAATCGAGCTATCGTTCGTGTTTTAATGTATGAATAATCTCATTTATATTGTTTTAGTTCACTGTTTTATATTGTATGAATAATCTCATTTATATTCGTGCCGCTTCTCTGTTTTACTGTGCATCATCTCCGCCGACTCCCTGGAGTCGGCTGGACTAGCCTTCTCCTTGCTGTGCATCGACCCCGCCGACTCCCTGGAGTCGGCTGGACTGACCTTCTCCTTACTGTGCATCGACCCCGCTGACTCCCTGGACTCGACGGGACTGGCCTTCTCGTTTTTATTGTGCATCGACCCGGCCGACTCCCTGGAGTCGGCGTGACATTCGTTTCTCCGGCAACTCAGTGGAAAATAAAACTGACATGATAGTACGTGTCGTTGAACATGAACTATAACCTTCGACAACCGAGTCGAAAACCGGGGTCAATATTCGTCCGGCTTCAACAGTAGGTGGCAATGATGATGCCCTCTACCAGCGTGCTGGCTTAAAGAAGGACAACAGTAAACATGAAACCTCTGTAATAAGATATCACCATGTAGAAGACCCAACAAAAGAAGATATAGTATCACAACCAAAATATAATATACTACTTACGTCACCCAAAATATACACTACTTAGATCACAACCAAAATATCACGTTTTCTGTACACCCCGCCGACTCCAGGTTCCCGTCTTAATGCACAACCCGAACCCGCCGACTCCAGGTTCCCGTCGTAATGCACAACCCGACCCTGCCGACTCCAGGTTCCCGTCTTAAGGCACAACCTGACCCCGCCGATCCAGGCTCCGTCTTAATGCACAACCCGACCCTGCCTACTCTAGGTTCCGTCTTAATCCACAACCCGACCCCACCGACTCCAGGTTCCGTCTTAATGCACAACCTGACCCCGCCGACTCCAGGTTCCGTCTAAATGCGCAACCCGACCCCGCCGACTCCAGGAATTTTTCACGATCTTTGGAAACTTTAAAATGTCGATTTCGAGTTTTCAAAAAAACGGCGACCATGTAGCCCGGGCAAAAAGTTTCTTTGGAGAAGGTGTTATCTCACTTAACACCACACGTTGAAGCCGAATTAATGGCACCGCGATTAAGCCGGCAGGCGCGCAGACTTCTATGAACAGTCTTGGGATGACGCACGTCTGGTCAAACACACTATATATTTATTTCTGGCAACTCACACAGTCACACACCCGCGCCTCAGGTCTGTCGAGTCAGCTTCACGTCTGCCAAGTTCAGCATTTCAGACGGCAAGGAAGCTCATGCCATCTCGAAGAAAACATTCCAAGTAACTTATACCAAAAAATAAAATAAGGAAGATTTAAAACTTACAACATTTTACTTGAGGGAGCCGGCGAGATGGAACAGTGGCCGCCATGCGGAAGGAATATAAAAAAAGAAGACCATTACACATCAAATAGACCGTCGCTAGAAAATCAACTTACCACATATTAGCTTCGACTAGGAAACATGCCCGTGCGTTGCAACGGGTTAGAAAACATTGTCACCAATTATTTTGCCTGTCTGATTTGTGATAAACATGGGGTAGAATATTACCAAGTTTTGGTAAAAAAAATGCCGACACAATCAATATCTCCCCAACTCAAAGTCGATCGACCCGTATAAGCCTCGCATCATGTCGTCTTAATTATCAGTAGTAAATATGTTTGTGTTGGTACTGATCTACTTCTATTGAGTAAAACTATTTATTTTTAGCCCATACCATGAAACCCCACAATCCTGACGCGGTGAAGCAAGACCCGACCAAAACGAGTGAACCTCTGAGATACCACTCATCAACACCGCCAATCCACTTCCCTTCCTTGAAATCCTCTTCACCTGACAAAGCTCACAAGGTTTTGCAGAGTGAACCCTCTATCCTTATCAAGTCTCATAATCAACTTCAAACTCAACTATCTAAACTTAACGTGCCTAATTCCTACTCCTTGTAATCATGGAAATGCAAATATTATGGAGGAAAATGCAAGGTTGAAAGATACACCTGCCAAAACCACTATTCCCAAAGGTAACTCAACCCGGCTAAAGCAATATCCATAAGATTAAGTTGAGATGTAGATGCCAGTACGTAAAATTTAAAGATGGTAAGTCATTTTTAAAAAGCGGACGTCTTCCCATGATCAAACCTTCCACTTCGGAGTAACCAACTTAATCAAGAGATTAGTATCAACACATCATTAATTGGCGAGGAAAGTAAACAAAAAATATTTAAACCAATAAGAGAGGCGTGGAGGCACCTAAAGCACTCCACTAACACGGTTGTGCTTCACCTTAATCTCCGTACCCACAAGGGGCCTAGCTATTTCCACCGCACCTGCTAGCTCCACCCTGCACGCCCAGCCAGTGCCACCGCCTCTCTCGCCTATCCGCTCCAAACACGTGCCCCACGCCCAGAACCCTACCGCCGAGGAAGCTCCGGGTTTTTCTTTTCTCGCTGCCGGCTGCAATGGAGGAAGAGGCGTGAGAGCCCCCGGCGAGCCTCGATCACTTTATCATCATCCGCTCCAACGCCCAAAAAACACCAGTGATGCACGCCCAAAAAACCTAGCTGAAGCACACCCAAAAGTTCCCACTGCCAAGCTGGTTCCCTCTCACGCCGCCGACTGAGATGGAGGACGAGGCGGCGAACAAGCGCATGCGGGTCGAGGCAGGCCTCGACTTCTTCAACCTCCTCCCCGACAAGATGCTGCGCATCATCATCTCCCTCATGCCCAGCAAATCTGGCATGCGAACCACCGTCCTCTCCAAGCGGTGGCGTCCCCTCAGGCGCTCTCTGCCCCCCTCGACCTCACCGTCGACGACCGTATCTGCCGCCTGGATCATGAACGGCTCACCGCTGTCTCCCAGATCCTCGGCACACACATGGGCCAGTCACACGCCTTTCCATCCGAAGCTTCCGTTCCAACTGCCATGTCGTCGGTGCCAAGATCGACGAATGGTTCCAATCCTCCGCCCTAAAGCACCTAAAGGAGCTCTTCTTCGAAGGTGGACCACCGATATTCAACTTGTCGGCTTCAGTGATCCGCCTATTGCCCGCCCTGCACCGCGCCAGGTTTGCTCAATGCCCCATTCCCTCGATTGAGGCTGAGCCTGCGCTTCTTCTCCCCCTTTTGAAGCATCTCGTCCTCTATGGCGTCGGCTCCTCGGCAATTCCATCGAGCGCCTGCTCGGCGACTGTAATGCGCTGGAGAGCCTACAGATTGATGGGCTCCATGGATTGGACGATTACCTCCACATCGTCTCGGCGACTCTCCGAACGATTAGTCTGTCCTGCTGGAGTGACACCAGAGCAGGTTTCCAGCTTCGTGACCTGATCATCAAGGAAGCGCCTTTACTTGAGAAACTGAGTGTATTTAGTCCAGATGGTCGAACACCAACCAGGGTCATTAACGCACCGAAATTGACATTGCTGGGCTGCTACTCGAGTCAATACAACTCCAAACTTGTTATTGGATCCATAACATTTCAGGTAAAACAATCCTCTCAACATATGCTCGACGTTCTTGATGTTCTCCCAACTTGCCACTCACATTTTCGCTAACACTACTGATGCATGTTCGGCGTGGTGCAGAAAATGATTCCCAATAGCTTGACTTCGACTCTGCGCACAGTAAAGGTCTTGGCACTCTGTATCGGCCCCAACCTGGATGCAGCTGTCGGCTTCCTTAGTTGCTTTCCGTGCACGGAGAAGCTATACATCGAGGTGAACTCTCTTTTTTGATTCAGAGGAATACCATAAGCATCCTTTAATTCATAGGGTAGGAAAACTAAAAGAATAGGAATTGTATGTAAATGAGCTACCCTATCCAGTCGAACCCTATGGACACAGGAATAGGAGCATAACTTTTTTCATTCGATATAATAAAATCATGTTTATTTTACGGCAAAAGTATAGTACAAAGTTCCTATGGGAAACAATCCTTCAAGTTACAATCCTACGAAGAAAAATTCTGAATAGGCCGTGACTAACGAACCCATCAGTGGTAAGGATCAGGCATCACTAACGGCATTGTCTAGCAAGAATCTGACGCCCATGTTTCGTCTCAAGGACCGAGAGTTCCTCTGTTTTTGCTGCCATTCAAACACTACTTTCCTCTCTAGCCTCAGAAATAGGATTCAATTGGACATGGCAATCTACTAAGTTTTATCTATTCCTACGATTTTCCTATCCTTAGTATTTTCCCAGAATTTACAAAAACAATGTAGTATTCGCCAAGTATACTCAACGTAAACATAACTGATTCTTAACGTGTTTTCCCTTACTCAGCTGCATTTTTTATGTAGCCACCATACTTGACTTGTTCTCTTGTTTCATAGACATGGAGAGGGCGGACAGCGAAAAATAAGCTGCAATATGACACGAATAATCCCATCGAATCCCTTGATCGCCATTTCACAGAAATTACTCTGAACGACTACCGAGGCACCCCGCCCGAGTTAAGTTCGCCAAGTTCTTCATTCTGAACGCAAGTAAGCTGAAGCTAATGAGGTTTAGCATCGATGAAGACCAAGGTGATCAATGGCTTATTAGTCAGCACAGGAAACTACATCTAAGGCAGAAAGCTTCTGCGGAAGGTGAATTTCACTTTAAAGATATAGGTACGAATCTAATGAGTTATGTTCATCTCATACATGACTTCTCGGTGACTGATCCCTTGCAAAGCATTGAATTGGAGGAGCTAGGATGTTTAATATCGGTCTGAACTTTGTAATATTTTAAGAACATTATAATCATCGTGGTATTATTTGTGATACACTCACTACAATAACCCTGATAATCTCTCATTTAATCTTTGTGGCATCCATTCAGCTTCAGGAAATTCTGATACAGATACAACGACGCCTCATTTTTTTTGAGGTAGCCTTTCACCAACTAGGTTTATAGCACGATCACGACGGATCTCTGGAGCCGACATGAACAGCGACTCAACAAATCGCTAAGCGTACCAACCTTCATGACACCAAATTTAATATAGGATTGATTCCCACAGGAATATTTTCCATCGGTACCATTGCACTATATTCCATAGAAAATCTAGCATCCAGTCCAACCTCCTCTGGCTACTTCGTTTTTCCTGTGCGTTTAAGCACTTTCTACCTTAAAGTCATGTAGTACTTGATACTCCGCTTCATCCGATCTCGCCGGCTCCCTGGAGTCAGTTCCAACAACCTATACAACGTATCCATCTACCAAGAGCGACATGCCGTATACCCGTGTTCATGCTTTTCCAGATCCCCAGATGAAATCAGACCTGTCGTGGGTTTATCTCGGCAGATGTCATAGCGATGACTTCGTAGGTGTGGGATTTGCGGAGTCAAACGTCTCCGAGCTTAAGATCGCAGGGCACGAGGAAGACAATGTTTACCCAGGTTCGGCCCCTCGATGCGAGGTAAAGACCTACTCCTGCCTATCCTAGATTGGAATTGACGTGTATATGGTGTTACAAAGGTTGCGATCCGCTGTTGAATCGCCTATAGTTCTAGGGTTTGGAACTTAAGAGCTTCGGTTCTACGTCCTGCGAGTCCTCCTTATATATTCGAAGGCTCGCTAGGTTACAAGGAAAGCTTCCCTCCTTAGGAAAGCATAAGCCGGAGTCCTACTTGGAGACTAACCATCTTCGTGTCTTCCAAGCCAAGTTATCTCTGACCTTCTAGATCCTTCCCTAGGCACGTCATGATCTTAGGTCGGCCCATCTTGTGCAAGCCCATCAATGGTGCGGCCGTGAACTTATCATAAGCCGTATTCCAATATCAAGCTGCCAGTTAACCCATTAAGTATTCCCCCGACATTTGCCCCCAAGGTCGGCTAGGACTTCACGAGAGGTAAGATTATGGCCGCTCGCGAGTTAACTACGCTTAGCTGATAAGTCACATGTCGAACGTCCTGGCCGAGCTCCGGTCTGTTTACTTCATCATTGTTGTGGAATCTTTTACTATTATGCCGACTTAAGATCATGACATTGCGTGCGACTCTTCCCCAGCTCTCAATCCCTGACGGAATATTCCTTTTTCCTTTTAATAACTGTTTTTTCCGGTCCTGTAGGCATGATTTGCTCCTTCAATCTCAGGACCTTTAGTTATAAGTTGCGGCGACCCTAGGTCAAACTTCACTTATCTTCTTCCATTCCTCGCTGCGCCGCCTCCTCGTCTCCTCCAACTCGATCTCCCTACCTCCTAGCCAAAAAGAAATGGCGCCAAAGGGGAAGCACGCAGGGAAAGAACCGGCGGAGGAGAAGACCTCACGGCGGATCTGCTGCAACTGGGAAAAATCTTGTGTCACGGAGGAGCATCTTCAGAACCTCGCCGCCCAGGGCTTCTTACCCCCAAAGGAGTAATGCCATTGGCAGGCACCTGGTGACGATACAGTGCCAAATCCCCAGCCCAACGAGCTGGTAATGTTTGTGGAGCACGTGGATCGTGGATTCACGCCGCCCGGCTCCCTTTTCTTCCGCAATCTCCTGAAGCAGCTCAATCTCCGCCTTCACGACGTCGGACCCAACTCCATGCTCCAGGTGAGCAATTTCCATGTCTTGTGCGAAGATTACCTCGGCGCGGACCCCAACATCGATCTATGGCTCGCCTCCTTTAGCTGCAATAGCCAGCTCGAAACCAAAGGCAGCGCCTACGTCCAATGTGACGCCATATCTCTACAACGTCATAAAAATTATGTTCTCCCCAAGCTAGCTTTAGCCAACAGAGCCAGAGATTGGCAAAATTCCTTCTTCTACTGTCAAGATACTTCTCCCTCAGGCGAAACTCGCCTTCCTCTTTGGTCCGATGTGGCTTTTATGCCTTCTGACGCGCTGAAGGCCAAACCTCGACAGGCCGCCATGTCCTTTGTCAACGAATCGTTGAACAAGATCCTTGTTTTGATCAGTCGCGGCTTAACCGGTCTCGACCTTATCTCTTGCTATACAAAATGTCGCATCCAGCCTGTGATCCCCGAAAGCGGCTCTTTATTGAATGCTCTGGTCTTCCTGGGGACATCGATTGCATCCCTGCCAAGGATTGGGAACCAGAAGAATGTGTAGAGTTCATCTGCCGCGTGACTGAGGAGAAGAATGTCTCCTTTGACAAGGTGGAACTTCCACCTTTCTGTGTTCACAACAAGCCTTTCGAGATAACCCTTTCTGACACCTCATTTTCATATCTATTTAGTAATTTTACAGCCTTTCTCCTTGCAAATAACTTTGCTTGTGTTTGTACCAGGCTGATGTGAATTTTGGTCGACTCCTGCGACTGATTTGGGTGCTGCTGCTGTTAAGCGCGCCCCAAAGAGAAATTTGCTGCCCGCTTTGGCGGGTAATGAAGCTGTTGTTACCCCCTCTGTCGCTACCGCGAGTCGGATAGTGACTCCACTGAGCTGGAGGAGGAGGAGAGCCTCGTGCCGGCCGCCAGCCCACCTGCGGCTGGCCCAACTCCTCGTTGAGCCTCGAAAAGATTGTCTCGAGAGGAGCCGGAACTTAAGGCTATTGAGAACCCTGAAATCAGGAAGCGCCGCAAACCATCTGAGTCCACGGCTTCTTCTGTCCTAGGCGCGTGTTTAGAGCCACCGCCTCTGCTGATGATGATATGGGTGTCAATTCTGGTAATTCTGCTTGCCCTGGCATCTTTATTTATGCATCCTTATGTACTGATGTGCTACTTTTTCCCTTTTCGCAGATTCTGGGATTCGATCTTTGTCATCTCCTTCGAGTGACAATCTTACTTTCACCATCAAGATGGCACCAGGTTAGTACTCTTTTTCCTACCATGTCCATCCTTACTATTTTTTCCTGCTTTTTTATGTGGAGCTTTATCTTTCGCAGGTCCAAAGTTGATGTGAGGACGTGGCCAACCTTGACACTGTCCCAGAGACTGTAGTTGAGCCGCTACCGGCGGCTTCTGAAGCGACTGAGGCTCCTGTCAGTGGTGAAGTGCCATGAAAGAAGGGGTCGCTACTACTGACGACGTGCCCTCCACCGTGTCTCCTGAAGCTATCACCCAGGAGGTGGCTCTAGAGGACGGAACTGTTGCTGCAGCAGCCGTCCAAGATAAAGAAGAAGTTCGTCCACGCATCGAGGACGTTACTGGTAAAGCTGCTGAGGGCCTCAAAGAGTCACCGATAAAGCCGCTTGTGACAGATCCTGACTGCAGCCACCTGCAACTTGTGCCACACGTAGGGGCCGTAGCTTCCTCCTCCTTGGGAAAATCAGCAAGCAGCCGTGCTGATCAGTTGGCGCAATCCATCCTTGTGTCTAACGACAAACATGTTGTCGAGCTACGCGAAGCGTTGCTCCATTTATCTACGGCTTATAAAGTAACAACCCGACTGTTTCTTGTGTCATATCAGGATTATCTCTAGCCCCCAAGAATCGAGGTTTTGCTTTGTGCGAAGTGAAAGCTTGATTCTTCATCTTTTCTCTATGCTGTAGCTCTTTAAGCTTCATGGCGGCTTGTCGGTGCTAGCAGCAAACTTATATGATCTGCTTTTGTGAAATATTTTGCAGGAGGAACTGCAGTTGTTCTGAATGAAAAGAAAACATTGGAGCACAACCTCCAACAAGCTCCTGTAGAGGTAGAAAGGCTCCAAGGTCTTTGCTCGACGTGATGAGGACATCAAGAAGAAGAATCTGAGAATTGGGGAGCTCTCTGATCAGAGCTATAGTCTTGCTGAGCAGGCCAAGTCAGCCGAGCTGTGGCTAAAAAATGTTGAAGAGCAGGCTCAAGAGAGGATTGGTGATCAAGAGCGCCAAATCGGCGCCCAAAAGGATGCCATTGCTAAAGCTAATGAGGACGCGCGGCTTAAGGCTGTCAAAATTGATCAGCTGGAGAAAGAACTGGCCAAGCAGACCAAAGAGCTGAAGAAAATTTCTGACTCCGCCAATCTTGTCCATGGTCTTGTTTGCATCATGACCCAAGACCTTTCTGGTAAGCTTTCATAAGTAATCTTTTATGCTTCTCACTTCTAATCAATGAAGTATTGATCATTGACCATTATTCTTAGGTGATGTGAGGACCCCCGGATTAGCCATCCGAGATACTCGTTATGTTTTCAGCAACAATCCCATGATCAGTGTTTGTTGCACATAACTCGACATGGCATCACAGTTTACATCCATTACAACACCGGATACAAGTTTTACAATAATTCGGTCATACCGACCGAGTCTTACATAGGTGCCTTCCTGAGCAAAATACCATCATTCAGCGGAAGCAAACAACCTTGATGGCCTACTAACGTTCCTTAGTTCCCACAGGCAACTGACTAATGAAGAATCCTTAGATCGCGTCATCGGTCCCATAATCCTCCTCATCGATAAGCTCCTCGAAACCTGGCTAAGACAATAGCCAGGGACGAAACCAATATGAGTACAATTTGAATTGTACTCGCAATCTACCCCCAACATGAACATGCACTGGTTAAATAAGACTCTTACTTTTAGAAAGATATCTCTATCTTTGATGAAAAAGAAAAGGGGAGACTTTTGTTTAATAAATTTTGTATTTGAAACCTCTATAACTTTGATTTAAAATTGGAAAGAAGGCTTTTAGAACTTTTTCCCATACATCTGTCTTTGTAAGAAATCTCTTTTGAAACTTTATCCCGAAATTACATCTTTGTTGAAAAAGGTAAGAAACCTCTCTTATAAACATTTTCCCGGAAAATCACCATTGGTTTATTTCTCCAAAACTCCTCCTTTTTCGACCATAGCCTTCATGGTCAAATCATTTTTTTCCAACAACCTTATACCAGCCCTTCGGTATAGTTGCATAAAACATTTTCCACTTTCAAAACACAAAACTCTGCACTTCTCGACCATAGCCCTTCATGGTCTTCCTCTTTTCCAGCAACCTCATACCAGCCCTTCGGTATAGTTGCCTATATAAAACATCTCCATTTTCTTTTCAAATCTTAAAACTTTGCAAAACTTGCACATGGTCAGAGTAGAGCCTCCCAACTGTCCATATTCAGGACTCGGCTATTCGAATAGTTTTACACTCTGCAGAGGTAGCACGCTTTTCCCACATCCATCCGGTAACTCATCGTGTCAGCCACGTCCCGCCATACAAGGTGTATGCGAAGTTGAGTCACCGATCATAGCCTGTCCTTTGCTCATGCTAGTATAGGACCCTGCCCATATGACACTTTCCATCAACACTTAACCCAGCCCGTCAGAATCTAAGTGTGAGGACTCATAGTTTTGCCCGGCGACCCAAAGGTGGCGTCTTCAATCCTCATTCTCCCTTCACTCATACCAGCTCGTCGGTATTCTCCTTTTTGAGGACCCAGGTCAGGGTAGGTCACCAAACCATCCCCCCATGCATAACGGAGTCATCTCCGTCGATGATGCATCCCATACTAATATGAGCAAATTATATGACTACGCCCTTTCCCATAGGTGGGTAAATGTGGTTGCACAGGGTATCGGCTGGTCGTCATAGTACTAGGACACAATGTGCATTTTTCATCAAAACCCATCTTTCTCCATTTCTCCACTTCAACACCGACATCTCGGCATTCCATATCCATACAAGTATTTTCAAAGGAGTTTTGAGTAAACCGCAATTTTCCCATCCAATAGTTTTAAAAAAATTTCCATCTAACACCTCCATATAGGGGTCAAAATAATATACTGGTATTTTGGAAAAAGGGTTTTCAAAATCATAGCTTTAGTGGCAAACACCACATAAATCACTTATGCACTTTATAAGTAAAACATGTGAACCAAAATAGATGTATATAGATGCAAGCTCAGAGAAGTAGCTTGCCTTGCTCAGCAAAGTTTCCGGGTCTTGCTCCTGTTGTTTAGCAAAATCCCCCTCCTCGATAATCCCGGCAACGTTCTCATCTAATCGTCTACACTAGCAAGCCCAACAATCACTATACCATTCAACAAAACATCACAACATTACAATCTTAAACTCTACAAATAGCTACTGTAATCACGCAAGGCCAACCAATTGGGTTCAATTTAATTGAACTAACCAATATTTAAATATGACTTGAAAGTGGCAGAAACTAGCCACCCAAGATTTATTGCACAACTTAAGTTTTGTTAACCACAAAATTATACCAATTTAGAGACCACTAGCACTGATTATTTCTGATCCAACAAAATTGGCCTAGGTCCATTTGGATTAATATTTATTCCACCATAACTATTATACTACAGAAAAGTGCAAATCACTATTTGATTTACTAATGACTTTCTGTTGCTTCAATAATTTTACAAATTTAGGAGTAGTTAACACTGATTAAATGTGATCTAGCAAAATTGGTTTGAACTCAATTGGGTTAATAGGGTATTAGAAACAAACAAGTTGGTGTTCTGAACCTTCTGTGGCACTTTCATCTCTACAGGATGAAACCACCTGGGTTGGTTTAAAATTTCATAAGCTATCCAGAGAATTTTGGTTTGATTTATTTGGACAATATTTCTCAAGTTATTGAATTTCAAACAGGCATACTGATTTAAAAGTTTTCTGTTAAATCCTAATTTCGAAAGAGGAGGAAAAAAATAAATGGGCCGGGAAGGTTTCCAGCCCGCTGGGCCTGGCCCAGTTTTTTTTTTTCCAGCGTGTGAAAAAGGTTAAAACCCTGACGGGTGGGGCCAGCCCGTCAGTGGCTCCTGACTACCGAAGCGGTACGCGCCCGTTGGATTGAGATCCAACGGCGCACGGTGAGCGCGGCGACGGTGACCTTAATCGAGCGGCGCCGCCGTGCCCGCAACGACGACGGCAAGTCGGAGGCTCACCTAGAGGGTTCGGGAGGCGGCGGAGGTGGTCACGGTCGGCTGCGGAGGTTCGGGGAAGGTCCTGGCGGCTGTTGTACGGCTCGGGGACGCACAGCTTGATCACGGCGAGCTCCTCTACTTCCTCGGCCTCGGCGGAACTCCAGCGGGCTCCTGGCGTTTCTTCTGTGCACGAAACAGAGGGAAACTAGGGCGGGTGAGTGCGGTGTCGATAGGAATGAGTGTTCGGAGCAGAGAAAAGAGAATGGAGAGGGCGTGGCGTCGCAACCATGGTCGACCTCGACCTCGGCACCGACGGTTGTGGCGGACGATTTCGACCACGGCAGCGAGGGAGCAGATGCGTGCCGCCCTCCTGGCGGTGCACGGTGAGTGAGTGGAGTGAGGGAGAGCAGTGGCGAGGTGTGGAGGGAAGTGAGGGTTGGGGGCGGCTCTAAATAGAAGCGGAGGTGGTTCACGGTGGCCTCGGTGCAGGAAGCGGCCAGGGAGTGGGAGAGCATGCCATTGGTGGCGGTGCTTGCAGCGACGGCGTGGGGGTGCTCCGTTAGGGTTTTGGGTCCGAGTCAAGCGAGGGAGAGTAGGCGTCCATCGTGCGCACGGACGGCGTCCATGGCGCACCCGTCGGAGGTCGTCAACACGATTGTGTCGCTGTGGGGCAAGGGAAGTGACGTCGAGGTGTCTGCGGAGCTTCGGCGAGCGAGGCGGACGTCCAGGATGAGCTGAGCTTGCCGGGGAGCTGAGGTGGCGGAGATCGGGGCCGGCATCGACGTGCTCGGGCCGCGAAGATTGGGCGAGCCTGGGCAGCGAGAGAGGGCGACCCACGTGCTCCTCTGCTGGACAATGATCGCGGAGGAGCAGGGCAGAGGGCTGGCGCGGCGTTCTTATCCAACTCGGCATCACGGCGACGGTCGGTGCGACGACGAGCTAGCGGTGTGGCTCGGTCGCTACAGGGAAGACGAAGGTAAGTTTGCAGAAAACCCCCTGCACTTCCTCCTTTTCTGTTTCTTTTATTTCCTTTTTAAAATCAGTAGCATTTTAGGTATTTTATTGATGCACTAAAACATTTTGGAAAATTATGAGAAAAATCAGGTAGCTTCCCAGAACATGTAGAAGCTCCACAAAAATTGGTGTTGCAAAATAAAATGTTTGGAACCACATTGGTTCATAGGGTTTTTGAATAATCTTAGTGTTTAAAGAAATAGAATAGGATTTCATAATTTAAATAAAACTAAGTGGTAATTTTATAAGCTTTTTGAGAAGGAAGGGGTATGAGAATGAGATAGTCATCCTCTTACCCCACCCATGAAATTATTTTCATAAAGAAAATATTTGCTTGGAAAGAAATAGAGAGTTTAGGTAGATAGAATAATATATTAAGATCATTTCTTGCAACTTATGATCCTAATTCAATTTGTTGAGTAATTTTAGGAGTTTTATTTTATTTATGTCACATTCCAAATTTGTTGTCAAGTGTGTCTTGTTTTTAGTGTTAAGCACTACTGAGGAATTTCCACACAAGCAACAATCACAACAATATCAACATTACAACCAAGACCACACAATTCAAACCACAAGAATTAATCATACCACTATTTCCACATTGCTATCTTGTGAAAGAGGGACCACTCCTAATTATGACAAGATGATGTTTAGGAAATATCTCCACTCATAACTTAGTAGTTTTCAAAAAGGTTTGAGAAAGGAAATATGAGTGGTAATATATTTCCCACTAGTGTTAATTTCAAATGGAGTGAAAATAAAAGTTTATAAAATGGGAGTTGTATACACCTGCAAAATACCAAGGTTGAAAAATAGGTAGGAGATGGCATATAGATCTCCATCATCTTGGGAACGCATAATTTTGGAAATACTTTTACTTTCTCAAATAATGGGTATTAATTTTGGTTGTTGCTAAACCAAGTATCATTGAAATGGACTTTGGCCAGAAATAAGTATGGAAAAAGATGTATGGAATATTTTCTTGTCATAACAGGATCACCAAAGTTAAATATGTTTTTACATACGTTGGGTGCTTGGGTTAATATTTACTAGTCAAGCAACTTAAACCACAAGTCACACAAAGTCAAACATAGCAATGGGAAGGAAAACACACTCATCAATGAAACATTTCAAAAAGTTTTTTGTTGGTTCTGAATTTTGGGTCTTGTAAAACTAAGTTTTTCTTAGTTCCAAAATTTGGGATATGACAGGTGAGGACTCCCCTCTTCTTCGTGGGCGTACACAAGAGCAGCTCAGCCACATCCGCGAGTTCGTGCAGAAGACTTGCGAGGCCATGACGCAACTGGCCGCAAAACTCCTTCCTTCCAAGCCTAAGCCATCCACTGGTGATGGCTTGTTGAAGAGATTGTCCAAGGCGGCTCATTATGTTGCGGATTGGAAGGAATCCTCTGCCCGTGCTAGAGCGACTCATGTTCTCGCCTTGGCCAAGACATATTACCCCACTTTTGATGCTGCAAAGGTGTCTCAAGGCAGGCCACAGAAGAGAGCAAATAGCACAGACTTCAACCTAGATGAATATCTTTCTACCTGGAAGAGCATGCACGGATATGGTACCCAGCTTGCTGATGGAGTAGATCTGGCCACTTATCAGGGGAAATATCATCCTGATGGCAAGAAATTTGAAAAGCTACCTTCCACTTCAGCTGGACCGGCTATCTCTCAAGGCACAAGCTCTCCCCCAGGCGCGACGAGCTCATGTGGCGCCGCGCCCGCAGCTGTTGATTTGCCAAGCGAGCCTGTGACTATTGCTCCTGATGCCAAGTCCGGTAAGCCGCCAGTACCTCCGTCTCACAAGCAGAAAGCTGGGAAGAAATGAGAAAAACAGTGGTACAATTATTCAGCCCTAAGTGGCTTGTAATAACGTAAGAGTTACTTTTGATATGATGATCGATGTTTGGTACTCTGATTAGTACGAAGTAATGACCTGTAGTTAGGTCCTTTTGATTTGTCTCAATTTATTCCTTACTCAGTCCCTTGCGTGGCTCAGTATTTCCTAGGGTAACATGTGTGTTCATGGTCGAGAGCGTCCATGATAGGCAATCAAACTTGATTGACACCGCACCCCAGTACTTGGGTCAATAAAGCAAGTCGCATCCAAGTTAAGGTTGAGTATAATCAAGAAAAAAAATGCCACTAGTTTGGCGATTCCAAGGTAACAAGCTGAGCTCATAAAGCGTCAAAGCCCGCAAGGAACCAATGATAAATAAAATAAAAGACTCAGCGACTCAATTGATAATTTGAGACAAAACGACAGCATTCTGCATAGTAGAGGTGCCGGCTTTATTTCATAATCATATATTTGATACAACTTTTGGTGAGACGATCGCGCCTAGGTGGTGATCAATTTTTTGATACATATCGTGAGTTTTCTTTTCCTCGCCGAAGAGATATTGCATGACCTGATTGTCATTATTTTTGATACTTGAACCCTGAGTGGTTCAAAACTGATATATTAGAACCCTGAGTGGTTCGTTTTGAGTCGCGTGATGCGACTCATGATATAGTGCGGCTTATAAAGGACCGCCTTAAGGACACTTAGTTGCCCTTCCTATTTCTTCTGCTGTTCCGCGGCTTTTGCTTTTCTTGCCTCCCGATTTGTGTTAGCTTGAGCCGCAGGTCTGGCAGGTGTCTTTTGGCCCCCACAATGTCGTTAAAGCTCTGTTGGGGTTCATGAACCGGTAGGCCTTCTGCGATGCAAGCTGCTTTTGCCATGGTCTTGTCGCCTTCTTCACACTCCATTGCTATGTTTCTGTCCCCTTCGATTATGATAACTCCATGGGGCCTCGCATTTTGAGCTTCAGATACATGTAGCACGGCCTTGCCATGAATCTTGCGAACGCCGCTCTGCCAAATAGTGCATGGTATGGGCTCTGAAAATCTACCACTTCGAACCAGATGTACTCGCTTCAAAAATTGCTGTGTGTTCCAAAGGCGACTTCCAAGTTGATCCGCCC